>QNGE01004958.1:0-26209 GCA_008508345.1 Paragonimus westermani | reverse complement strand
CCCCCACGTTGAGGTATTCGGCCGAGCGTTCGAAAACTCGCACCCCCGACCTGGCAATCCACCACATATGTATACATGCATATGTACACGAACATTTATGACTCTCACCGTGTGACGCAGCACCCAGGCAACTTCTGTAGCGTTCAAATTAGCGTATCATTAGATCGAGAATGAACTCGTTCAGATTAACTTTAAAATCCAGTACTACATTATAACGAATGCATGGTTTCGAAGCTTGTACGTCGAGTGAATTTCCCCCAACTTGTCATCAGTCATTGCTTGGATGTGTGCGGGCTGTTAAACGTCAACATTATGTTGTCAATAGTTTCAACCCCACATTTGTTCGCGTTGCTGAATGAAACGGCGTTGTTTATTCCCTGTTATCATCCAGTCCGCTGGTTGGAAACACTCTGATCTGCCAGTGTGTTGCAGGGAATGACGATTTGGTGTCCTCGAGATTGTTGGCTTTTGCTTCTCTATTTTCCGAAGTCCCATTATTTACTTGTTTCCGTCCTCATTTTTTCGTTGATCTTCTCCACATGTTTGTACTTAATCAATAGTCCAACAGATACCGTGACCGACAGAAGTGCAATCCATGGTTACGACGGGTACGGTTCAAAGGTGCTGATAATGACGAATATGACTTGGATGCAGGAGTGAAATGTATTTTATGAGATGTTGGCTATCTCACACATTCCACTAGAAATAACTTTCATAGAAATCAAGAAGTTCTGTGTTTGGTTCTGAGGGCCTTCCTTTGCGGTTCAAGCGTAGCGTTCTGACAGGCGTTGGCCACCGTTTGTGTAGCACGCAAATTTAATGTCGAACTAGTGGAAAAGTTGTCAAGTACGACGTAATGATTTTTAACAAACAAACTCTCCATCACCCGATAAACCAAATGTTCTGCTGGTCTATCATGAAGACGAATTGGGGATTGTAAACAACGAGGAGTGACCTTTCGAAACTACTTCATACATGACTGATCCGATCATCGCGTCTTCGTTTTTTACTAATGGCCTAATAATCAAAGTGGACATTTCTCATTATTACACAAAACCTGTTTCGATGCATAGTTTTTCGGGCAATCGGGCTTCCGAATTTTTCACTACAAAATCGCCCAAAAGAATGGTGTCTTACCTACAGTTCTCGAACGGTTTGCAACTTGACAGGCACCTTCAATTTCTGAAAGGTGGTCACAAACTCACAGTACGCGGAAAAGTGAAGGCGTGTGGTGTTACTATTAGTTTACACTTCATTTTGCCAATCTCGCTTGGCTTTTGTAACAAACTGTACATTTTCGTTTGGCTTGATAAAAAATTGGTGACAATACGTTTGAGTATACTTTGCCACGCGCACGCGTCAGTTCTTCATACAATACCGCTGATTGGCAACCAGCTAAGACACTCCAGTGTTGGATTAAATTTCAGCCGTATGTAAATGGTTGCGTGAGCACTTGTGTCGACTGTGCGCTGTGTGACCGATTTGAGTGTGACCTTTCAATCACCCAGGAAGACAGAGACAAATCGTTTATGTTCAGTTGATGTCACCTCCAAGTTCACCTTTACTAGACATCAGGACGCTTGTTTTGGTCTGAGTTAAATGTGGCTCCTTGGCTTCTCTAGAGTATAGGCATTTTCAGACATCTCTAATTTTCGATTAGTTTGTGCGATTTCTCTCAAAACTGCAGATGTAAAATTTGTATAAACATGAACCGCCAAGTGGAGACAAGCATACCGCCTGGAACAAAAATATCGTGTGACTCGGACGTTGACAAATGAAGATGACTTGTTGATCAGCGTTAAACACGTCTAAACATTTGTTCTTGGAATCAGGCACTGAAGTATGGCATACTCGTTATACTGATAACAAAGTATGATGACATTCCCAGAAGAGAAAAGCCAGGCTGCAGCCGCTATCCTCATGGTGCGCAGTTTACACCGGGGTTTGGAGACCTGCCAACATTCGGGTTGAGTTTGTGGCTAATTGATAGCAGATAACTATGGCGTCGTTTCAAATGGTTGAATCTTCTGCACATCATGTGCTGTTGTGGCCGCAATAGACGTTTGAACTGGAAAACTGAGCATTGCTGAACATCTATGACAAGAAAGAGGGGCAACAACGTACCTTTTACTAGCTCGATATTTTGTATGAATTTGATCAGCTAGGCTATTCCAGCGAGAGAATCTTTCATAATGATCGGCAATGAATGCAAACACAGTGTAACATAGCTGATGCGTATCCACATCTTTGGCAGTCGTGTGTCGACAGTCTCTGTGGGCATGTTCTAATGGGTGTTTCCAGTTCATTTGCCTGCCGGTGTTAGGAAGCACCCATTTTCCGCGCGTTAGTGATGCAGCACATTACGACAACATTCTGCAATCCAACGTTCAATGTGTCCACTGTCGCACCGACATCTCAAGATGGTACTCTGGGATCTGTAGTAGGCCTGTCTGTTTTGCCAGAAAAGAAACCCATTCCGTTTGTTGGCTAGACACCGCATGGCATCACCAACAGTCTTCTGATAACAACGAAGTATAAATCGTCACTGTTTTGTTTCACATTCAGTCAAATACGAACGTATATGTACGTTATCTTTAGCCGCTCATACCAGATGTTATAGACGACCGGATTCTATATACTCCATCGAATTAGTGCAAACTTTTGTCTTCATGCTGTGCCATCGCCAGTGAACATTCCAGTGAAGTCCTGAAGTCACACAGACGAAGTCACCTGTCATCTACAATGCCAGGCCTGCTAGCCAAACAGACCGCTCAACTTGACAATATTCCATTACCTCACACTGGCAAGTAAAGCACCGACAATAAACACACAAGCACACGAATGGCACAGCAGTTTCAGAAAAGAAAGTATGAAGAACAAAACAGTGTTGCGTAGACAATGGAGGATTGGAGATACGCTTTCATATACGTCGTTTCATTCTGGATAGAGTTACTGATAATGCCAGACCGTAGGAAGGGTACTGAATCCATCCTGAGTCAACAGACCGAGTAGATCAATGACAGAGCATTGCTTTCGGCTAAACGAGTTTGGTCAACGCGCCTGCGTGGTCCCCTGTACGCAGTATGTGAGACTCCTAATGATGAGGACTGATTAGCTGACCTACACTGCTAATCAGAGCCGCACAACGGAGGAAGCGCACGCTTATTGGGTCACATATACATGCCCAAATTCGAAGCTGAACAGTTTACTAATCAGCGGGACAGCAACTCATCCCACATAGCTGACTTGACATTTTTCAAAGGCTGGTAGGAAGAGCTTCGGAGACCAGTTAACATGCTGATACGTGTGGTTGGCGGAGAGTGGTTTGGCCAGTCGGATGACTGAGAAAAAAGTAAGCCACTGGTCGTTTGGTTGTCGCAGTATTATGTCAGTTGTGTAAACAGATACATATGGTACCTCTCATCTGGCGGTTTCTCATTTGAAGTTCTACTCTAACTGAAGTGTCAAATGAATTTTCGCGTTCACCTATAGGAAGTAGTGACGGGAACAACCATCTGTGTTTCAATGCAAATGTTCAAAGTACTGTCGAAAATTGGGTTAGCGCACATGCACACGCTCCAGACAACAGCACAAGGTTTTATCTGGTTGTAGCTTCAGACAAAGTCAAACGCTCGTTCCTCATATTACTCCGTAAGTTACCCAGAGTGTTCACATCGTTGATACAAACCATCCGCTTTACGTGACCACAGAGTACAAATTCCAAGGGGTTTGAGTCCGGCGATGTGGGAGGCCATTATGTTCACCCACTATTGCTGAAATACTGAGTTTATATGATTTGTAACACAAAGCGCGCAATTTGCTGGTGAACCGTACTGTCTAGATCGAATGAACAAGCGTCCATAAGCCAGTATTGAGTTCGAAATGAGAATCAGCTGTTCCTTCAGAATGAAAGGATAGTGTGGGATTCGAAATGTGATATTCCTGAGCTACGGGCTTAGTTTCGTAACTCCGCTGGTAGATTGCTTGCGCGTTTGGACATGCTGTTCTTGTCACTGGTCTTAATCCAGCCGAAACCCAGAGTTTTTACAATCAGGCTTTTTCTAAGCGAAACAGATAAGATGCACACAGAAAGATGACTTTAGAAGTGCTCGAACATGATCACACTTGTAAAGTCATTTGGGAACGATTGAAGTTTTTCTATGCCGTTTTAAAGGATGTAGATCTAACCATGAACGTAGGACTATTTTGCCTGTTATCTAACGCCGAACATTCAAAATCCCAATGATACGGTTTAGGATGTATTCCATTGAGATGAAAAATCGTTTAATCGCTGAACCCAGTTTTCCGAATGTTAGCTAGGTCTGGATGCTATTTACAAAACCCTATGTGTTACCATCACCATGCACTCGTAGTTATGGCTGTGTACGCTGAAGATACTGAATTAATGCTCTTTTAGTGTCGTGCATGCAGACGTTTTTTCAGAAGTTAACACATTTTGCTGAAATTTTTGGACTTTTCTCTGTACTTTTTGTATGTACCCTTGCCACGGGAATTGCGGCCGCACAACACGTTCGCTCAAGAGGTCTGCGAGAGTTATGGTCACTACCACATCCGGCTCCTACTGATTGCATCACAACCCTGACCACCGTGCTTTCTGTCACTTAGGTGACTGTAATCCTTCCCTTGATCCCCGCAACTCACGAAACCCCGGTCGACTGACTCGACCCTTGCGCTGTCAGACTTACTGCCATGGCTTCGCCTCACTCTGTTGGGGGTAAACCAGCTTATACACGTGAAACCCAATCACGTGATGTTTGCTTGCCGGTTGCTGTGGTCGTGGATGGCGTCACATTCCAGCTAGCTGTGGCGAATCTGCGCGAGATGTTGGCGCCTCTTGCGATAGGTGTGTGCACAGGCCGGTTCACGTGCGTACTTGTGTAAGCTTGACCTGCGTGAGATGCCGCCGTGTCTCTGTCCCTTGGACGGTGACTGAGACACCACGGCTGTAAAATCGCACATTGGGCCAATCGATGTTTGCCATTTGTGTTACCGAAAGTTTAGGTAGAAACCCCGTAGCTTCTTGGCCTGAAATACCGACTTGCATGCACTAATCTCCGAAATCATCTCCTTATGTCAACCATGCAAATACCCCAAGTAAAGAAGTGCTTACTTGAAGATAGGCCATTTTGTGGTATCGTTTTCAAAACAGAACAACTATCTCATCTGATTGTGTAATGGAGAATTTCCTTACAGTTGAGGAAGGTAGGATATGTGGTATACTTAGAGAAAGCACTTTTGTAGATTGGCTTCATGGCACTACACGTGTCACAACGTGTTGATCAGGTAAGCACGTGCATTTCAGTCCGGTTCATGTGAAAGAATGTGGATCGGGTGATCGATAGATGATGAAGATGCGTTCGTTCATTTTGAAACAAAAATTGTAGCCCGTCTCGTATGAGTAGTAGGAATGGTAGCGTCCGTGTACAATTACCACGTGCCAAAGACGATCCAACGTTCTGTCCAGTTCTTGTTTGACAAACTTAACCATTTCCTGCAACCAAATACAGCGACATTAAACATACTTGCAACCTGACAATTAAACAATAAATCAATGAAGTCTAATGCTGAGTCATAATGCATTCAGTTGATAGTCACCTTGTTGAGTGTGACTTACAAATTTACTAAGTGCAATTTGGGTGCTGCTCACGTTTCACAACAGCATCCATGGTAACAGACGTTCGTGATCATTCACAATTGGTTGAGTGATTATCAGGTTATCTGATCCTCTCGAGAGAAGACCCAGCAACACTCCTGTTAACTGTGGACAATGACTGCGTTAACGCAACCAAGTCTGTTGTAAGGTCACTGACGACGTACACTACTATGTGTGTCAGCTGCAAGAAAGTCAATGTTCTGATAATGATCCGGACAAATCTGTGCACCGATGGTGAACTCAAACAACAGAACGACACAATTTAGATACTTTTTCAATAAGAACCGGACGAGAAGCCTGTATCTGAATTTGAACATGAACAATTGATAACTGTGTTTGTCATATGTTGAGTAAAACTTGATTATCCCTCATTAACCAAAAAAACTGCTCAGCAGATTATATGAAACCGTTGATCTCAAATTCGGTGAAATGTCTTAATCACTGAGCCAACAATTCTTGTCTTCGATGGAGACGATCTGGCAACCTGAATATCACTAGCAATTAATTGTAGAGTAATAGTTATGCGTTCTTTTATCATAAGTTGGCTGTGTAGTACACACATTCAAAGTAATGCACATAATACCTGACAGTTTTTCAACTTAGTTCTTAACAGATGTACAGTTTTGTACGTTTAAAATCAAGTGCACTGACCACACGCAGTCAGGTCGAAGCTTTACACAGAATAAAGTACAAAAATGTTCTACTCAACTGAATCAGTTGTGATAATCATGATTTAATTGTGAATCACTGTGCTCTAACGCACTAAACGTAGAAAGTTGGTATTGCTTATGTGAACAAACCGTTGCCCACTCAACTGTTGCTCTGTCTATCGCAGCAACTTTGATGCTGATTCCAAGATTAGATGTATTCTTCTTTTCTTCTCTCATTTAGGCACATTGCGTAACCCTTATTAAGCTCTTACTATGGCTATCTCATGTTTTCGTTTAAACTGGCACAAGTTACCAAAACTATGTGCTCAGTTTCATATTTTGGGGTTCTTCAGCTAAAACGGACATAAGCATGAACATAGTTACATGCGTCAACTTCTGGCATACACAACGGTACACGCAATTTCGGCTAGTTAACGAGGCCGCGAATCAAGCTCCACAACAAACAACTTTCGACAAAACACAGCGTGTTAACATTGCAGTAACGAACCATGATGATAGCAGTTGAGTGTGAATAGGTATGCATGTGACCAATGCAATTAAGTTTGGGTGTATATAACACGTTGAGATGTGTTTAAGTGTAAGCTACAAAACTAAATATTTTCATATATGACCGGCAATGTGTGTAACGCGGAAGACAGTTGTGTGACAGCCAAATAACCAGTCAAAAACTTGCATTTTCGATAGTCCGGTCGTGTTCTATGTGAGACTAGTGCTGTGGCAGTCGAAATACGTGAAAATCGACAATCCATTCTGAGTCTCGACCGATTACTGTATCGTTTATAGTTTCTTACAGAAGCCAAGCTCAAGCCTTGTGCTTGTCCAACTATACTACTCATGCGAAATCAAATCAACGTAAGTAATTTAACAAATATCAACAGATGCTTCAACAAATATTCAAGCATACGAAGCCTTCATTCAAACGTTTTCTCGCCAGGATCATTTTATGAGCACAATGACGGTTGAAACAAATTGTCCGTTACGCATCACTTTGCGAACGTTCAGTGTGTCGACGGATTTCTTTGTTCACAATACCAACAGTGTTTACTATGTTCCGGTTGTTCTACCTAAATGTGGAATCCTTGAGTAATGGCAAACAATGCTTAAGTTATAGTCATCAAAATCGTTTACCCACAAAAGATACGTAATTTGATTTGTACAATGCACTGCCTAACCCATGCTATGTCGCGCTGAGTAATAATTATCATTCAATCTATGAAACAACCTTCAAAGTACTGAGAATTAAAAGAAAACAAGCATTTATATGTACCTTTTCATCCTCCGGAAACTTCTCAAAGCCTTTCCGAATAATGCGAACAACCTTAACTTTCATGGTGCGATCCATGTCACTGGCGATGTCGGCCACTTCTTTCAGTTCCTCAGCATCGAATTGTTCACGCCTATTATGTGCAGCATAAAGTTAAACGTCAAAGTTGTCAACAAAAATCTTACACCGTGTTTTCTTGTAGGCCGAGAACTTCACAGAATTTAGCCAGTTGAATTTTTCCTGTCTTCTCCGGGTCAAAAAGAGCTTGCCATCGCTGTAACCAGAAATTGTCTTTTAAAATTGAACAGACATTCCGTTGAATAGGTTTTTACAGCCAAGTGTATCATGCAAGATATATGTGAAATCTTATTCAGGTGAATTTCAATCGGAACACATGAAACAATAGCTTTTTTCAGTTGTAATAATGTAGACATTAAGATGGCTCGGGAATATTGATAATTAATACACGGCTTAAGAGGTGCATACTTTGAAAACACCATGCACACTTGGTCGCACCTTTTGCACACAACTGAACACTATCAACCGTTTCCGCAAAGAAACTGTAGACTCAAGTTCCCTTGTTAGGGTTAGTCATCAGTGCACATCGCTGTCCGGATCGAGATTTGAACTTCAGTGACAGTTCTCACGAAGTAACCAACCGGCCAAAGATTTCAGATAGGGCACAGGCAACGTAGGTTGTCAAAACACAGCCATATTCGCTTATAGACTTGGATGTGAAGGTTGTGACAGGCGTTCTAGTTTTATCAGCTGAATTTCTCAGTAATTATCACTGATGAAAATATCACTCAGTATATTTGAAGAAGTGTGTAACATAGACTGTACTAGGTTCCCAGTTGTTGGGTCGCCAATGCGAGTCAGTCACAGAGACAATCACTGTTAGCGAGGTCATATTTGATGCGTAATAATAAATTTGACCTACAGTCGTTGTGTCCGTCTGCTTATACCTTAAAGCGTGACTTCCGACCGGTGGAAGTTAAATTTGCATGTGTAATCGGAGTGTACGAAATATTAGTCCAGAGAATTTCACATGATCAACATTTTCTCATTGGCTTATTCAAGTCTAGACACAAGCGAGCAGAAAAGCCGATGCTTTTATTCAAACACACCGCCGCGTGGACCAAAACTGACAGTCCACAAAACCAACGTCGCCCAGACAGATGGGGCAGATGATCAATAGGGTAACTATGTCGTAGTCGATTAGGACTACCTATCGATTTGTTCGCTTAATCAAGCAGCTACGCGGTGTTCATCTTACATCAGTAGAATCCGATTACAGGAAAAAACGATGCAGCACCTGGTGTGTCTAATTAATTTGGCATCTGTTGTTATATAAACCATTCTGTTTCCAATTTTCACTGTCAGGGTCAAAGTTTCCACTGAACTATTTCATCATCTTAATATCTGGCCATGCAACGGATATGGCGAATAAAATTTTCGAATGAAGAAATATTGCTAATACCCAATTTATACTGCGGCATGCTTCGCTGTATCTACATTGGCGTGCATCGTGAAAAGTTTGAACAATCTGTTTGCCAAAAACATAATCATCATCAGACACAGCAACACATCTGTGCTTCTCATTGATGCTTAACGGTCAAAAGGACAAATGAGGAGAAAGCAACATGTGTAGAGGGAGAAAGAATAAAAAAGAATGGGATTGGAATGAACCTAACTGATAGAAATAGCTGTTTCTGTACTCAACCATTCAGCAGAAAGACAACTGAGTAACAAAACACTCAGCTCTAGATCAATGTAAGACGTCAGTAGCAAGATAATTTTCTCACAACCTACACCACTTCACACGGTCAAGCTCAATTATTTCACAGATAACCCGGCAAAACAACAGCAACAACATCCACACCACCGAGCCCGATTGGCCACCATCTGACGTAACGTCCCCATCCACAGGCTCTGTGAGTCGCATGGTTCCCAGACCGGGTTACGAACCAGACACAACGGACAATCCCTTAGTGAACAATTTCATTCCTCTAGGCCAGGTCATCGTCTGCCAAACTCTCTTCTCACGTCAGTCGGCCGCATCATGAGCAGTTGATCAGCTGGCACTATTACTACGTGGCTTAATCGCCTAAGTCCGTGTCAACGTAAGGAATGCACATAGGAATTCACCTGACAGTCACAACCGACAGTCCATCTCATCAACATCCTCGCTGCTTGCTCGTTGATACCACACAGCACGTGCGATCGAAAGCAGACGTCGATAGTCAAATGCCTGCAGACGGTTCACGTCTTCGACGCTCAGTGAACAAGTTGCGCAGCCGCTAAGTAATGCAGCTCCCAATGTCGATTGACAAACACCACTCTCAAAACCCAGAGAGATGCTCCTCTGTAGCCAGTAATGTTCTGGTTTGGCAAATATCGTCACTGCTCAGAGGACACCAAATTTGTCTCATTTCCTACACCTCAACCGAGTCTGGGGCAAATCCCTGTGTCCAGAAACCGGTCAGCAACCTCGAATCCATGTAACCAGACCACACTTCCAGAAGCACCTTGCACATAGAGGATGGAAAACGTTCTCGACAATGTTCAGCAGAGCGTCAAACAGCGTCTGACACCGTATGGGTTGCTCGCAAATTGTCAAACAACATCAAAGAATTGCCCCCAGCCTACTCACGCTTAGTCAGTCTCCCAATAGGCAGAGAGTCTACGCTGACATCTGCTGAGTGACCCCAGATTGTGTCCTACTAATTTGTCTACAACAGAATTGCACAAACACGGTGAAAGTTGACAGCTCAGATGTATGCCAATCCTGGTGATGAAATTGTCAAACAGTTCACAGTGAACTCGAACCCAACTAGAAAAGGTGTGGGAACAAATCGCCCAAAGTATCTCCACATAATTGGTCGACGCAACTCTGCGTTCGAGCATTTTCAAAAGTGTATATCGGTCTGCTACATCGAACGCACGCCCTGCAGCCGACAAATACGTGATTGTCGGTAGGCACCACACAGCATGTTGCTCGAGAATTTGGCGAACAACAAAAAATGACCGATACATCCTCGTTCAGGACGAAACTCAGCCTGTCCTTCCCCAACATCTGTCTGCCGAGCCGCACAGAACCGACGAAATATAACCGATGTCACGACCCCAATAATGACTGGGGTCATACTGATTCCCACATGAATTTCGCAGTCAACCAGTCTCGGACTGGTTGCTTCAATAGCGGGATGATTGTCGAATGAATGCAACACGGAGAAATGTTCTCCGTCATCCACACACGTTGAAATGACCGAGTCAACACTCCTACTAATACCTGCCCACCTTACTTCAAACGTGCCTGCACCAGTTCACGTGGGTCAGCAAATCTATTACGTTTGAGAGCCTGAATGGAAATGTAGACCTCAGTCTCAGTGGGTGGTCCTGATGCTATCGATCATGCAGCTACGTTGCGAGTTTGTGTTGGTGACACAATGGATGTAGGTGGACAGCCAAATTGACCTGCAAAATGTCCCACAATTTGCTTTAACCTTCTCAGCCAACTATGGTTGCCTTGCTGATAGAGTCGCTGACCGACGGTCGTCTTGCAACACTGGCTAGTACCTACTGCTAGTACCCACGACCTTATCGCCACTAGCAAATTCTCGATATCAACGATCAGGCTACAATTCAGTTTCCCACAGACACACACACACACACCTCAACTTGTTAACCGAACTGTCATGACTGAAATTACGTCGGACACCCAGTAGATCTGGGGAGTTTGTCCAAATCCAGTGTTTGTCTAACACACGAATCTCTGCGCGGCATGCTACAGTGCCTGATTCACGAATAACCCCTGAGATACACACAAAGCAGCTATTGGGACCTTCGGATTAAGAATTGTCATGTAGCCTACTGTTGCCTAATTGGGTTTTACCGATCGCATAGCCAGTTTCTCAACAGCCAATCGTTGCTGCCGATGGAGTCGTTGTCCAGCGAAAGTAGGGACAAAACGACAAAGTACCAACTCATGATCGAAATCCAAGCATGTGTTCCAGACAGAACCACTGCCATACATGGAGGCCCGACATCTATAACTGACAGCTATTGTTGTGGACTCAGAATGCGGGTGGTACATAAGTTGTTTATTTGGGGAAAACAATACACAACCTATGCGTCTCAACGAGACTAGAAACAGAAACACTCTTTTGCACACCACACTCGTCTGAGGATGCTCCAGTCGCTTTAGACACCATGTCTCAGTTCCGCTATGTGGNACAGTGCGAACGTTGAGAGCGCCTATGTGAATTTGCGTTCTGGGTTTTGGTCGATGGACATGTGAGAGCTGAAGTTGGATGTTGGGAGATTGAGCTTCTCTGTCAGTGTTACTATGATTAGCAATGTTTGTTTTGAGACCCACAGAGTGATTGGTGGAGATGTGGTTTGAGAGCTGGATTGTATATGTTTGTGTGGGAAGGGTTAGTAGTAGCATATTTTCGTCTATCTACTCTGTTGCTTGCAGTACATGGTCCAATGCAGTTCATAGTGCGTGATGGCTGATGCAGAATGGAATTGTTAAATTTGGATTGTTTATGTTTGGCAGATTCGTATCTGTTATGGCTCCGAGCAACCAGCATACACGTTCCATACAGGCTCATCTGGTACGTTTGGACAATACATATTTGGAAGTTCAGGCAAAAGCGGCTAGCCTGCTCTGAACTGACACAGTGGGGCACATAGCGCGCTCGCTGATTTCAGTTCTTGGGTTCAGTGCGCGGATTCTTTCGGCAGGTGGTTTCTGCTTTATAACACTACTTCGAGCAAAGTATTTCATAGGAACATACTTCATATGTTAGTTTTCTGTCCGTTTACACACTATTTTGCGAGCACCTAAATGACTGAACATAAAATTTCATCAATACAAGTTCACCTTAAGAAGAACAACTATTTGTATATGAGTGAAACACGAGTACTACTCTCAAAGTACCACGTGATCCTTCGACACTGCTACGTAGGCAATAGTATGCACTCGGAGAGTGTATACAGCCTATGAACACACACGAGTGTAGAGATGGGTGAGCAAAAGCTGCTTGCCTTTTGTGTCAGGTGATCACCCGCCAACCCGTATCAACTGCACTTGCTCATTTTCTTTTCCAACCGTGTACTGAGAACACCATTCGGTGTTCAAGAAACAACAACCTGTTTCGAAAAACTGAATGCTGCTTCGCTATGCCAGTGATTTGGATGGTTAAATTTTCTGAAGACTTCGTTCGGTGCCTTGAATGTACGCACCGAAGGCATACTTCAAGTCGTCGTTTGATTAACTATCACGACAGACTTGTGGCGTGTTCTAGATTGGGTGTACAGAAAGGCAATGAGACGTGTTTGCAAGCCAATCTGTTTGTTTGATATATTTTCCATGATTTCACAACGAAATGGCTCTTTAGGCTGTGAATGAGTTGCCTTAACAGCGAGTGATGTGCTTTGTAGTAGGTTCCTCCGTGTTCACTTTGAATCGTCTTTGACATTTTGACAATATACATTGGATTGTCCTGGTTCATGCAGCCAATCCGGATATAACGATGAAATGCGTGTCATGACATGCACCATCACTCTTCGTGAAATTTTCTCAACAGAACTGATGCACACCACCAGATATTGCATGATAAACTTGAAGAACTAGACTCAGTTGACGTAAACCATCGATACTGCTAAATAAGCATTAGTATCGATTACAAGCTGCTTCATGCACTCTGTGTGACTGGGCATGTAGCCAGTGCACACTCACGAGTTCAGTGATGTGCACTCTTCTCTTAGCAAGTAACAGCCAGATAACCAACATCAACCAGTAGTGTAGGTTTGTTGTTCAAAAGATTAAATGGATCAAAAACATCGCAGTTCCGGAAAAAGAGTTGTGAGACCTATGTATCTGTTCGTATGTGACTACAACAACTACAACTTCACAAAGCATGCTATTCTGTGCTCACAAAATGGAATAATGTTTTCTGATTACAATTATCGCTGTGAATCACTTTGGATTGTGAACAGCGTTTGGGAAGTGTTTGTTGGCTTAGTCAAGCGTTGCGCCATTAGATAAAACTCCGTGCCGAGGCCTTCTTTGTTAAACTGCGTGTTGAGCTCTTAAACGTTTGCTGAATTCATCTGGACAACCGGGGTTTTAGGCAGACGCTCAGTTCTCAAACAGAATATGCTTTAAGCTTGATTTGGTGCCAGACTGTATGCTAGATTTGGAACAAGTGGATTAGAATCGTTCCGTATACGACAACTAGCTCTGTCATAAAGTATGACAGGAAAATAGCTCATCCTAGGCACTGCTCAATCACTCACCGGAACGGTAAAGACTGCTGTTCACTTGGAAAATAAAGGTTTGCGGGTTTCGCACTTTATAACGATTTCCCTCTGACAACCGTTGTCAAGTTGTAGTTGATAGACGCTCTTGTTTGAGCAGTGGGCAGAGTGGTGTTCAACGTCTAGCTCACATGAATGTAATGGGCATGGAGACAATTAACACCACCTGGCTGTTACGGCCTAAACACTCACGGGACAGAGTTGTTTGCCCTAACCTCCCAATGTGACCTTTGTTAAACATCAATTATTTTTTACTAAGGGACTGTTATGTTAGCTCAGCCGTCACTCACAGCATTCCCTGAATATGCACCGTATACAGATTACTGAACCCGACCGGAAAAGAAACATAACTACGCAACCAATATGATTTGGGTATGAAAAATTGTGGTATTCACTGGTTTCTGGACAGCCGTTTGCATTTCTCAACGCGCTGTAGGTTGGCGCCCACCAGTCTGAACTGTACGACTACAAACAACCAGGATCCTACGTAGGCAACTGATATATGATGCATAGAGGCCAGAAAAAGCTCCGCCTATTTTTTGACCAAAACTGTAAACCAACATCTCTGGCATCCTTAAAGCAACACGGAACTGCTCCTCAAAACAGTGCACATAGCGATCCTGTTTTATATACTGCTAGGGCAAATTTATCAAAGTATATGCACTGATCGGTCCATACATTATTTCAGTGAACAGAATAGTGAAGTGACCCACTAACTCTCTCAGTCATGTTACAATCCAGGACCAGAAGTCCGTCATTAGTCTCACTTTCCAACAGATAGCTCTTGTTTGAACCTAACCATTTGGCCTAGTGGGTTTTCTGCCTGGACCTGATCATTTGTAATCGAAATAACATCCCTAATGTATTCCGTAAATCACCGGACTGTTCAACTTGTTTGCAATTTAGATTGTTGTTCAGCCATAAAAATACTGACCAGTGAACACTGACTCGTAAATGAAGACATAATTTAAGAGACTGTATAAAACGAGATTGTTTTTGGCGATTCAGCCTCATGCTAATTATAGAATAATGACACAGATTTCATTTACTGTGTTGGGAACAAGTCCAGAACGTATACACTGAGTTTGACACGAGCCAAGGTGATACAACTCAGTCACAGGTGTATAAACAGGACTGTTGGACCAGTACTAAAAGTGAATGAGTTGTGCTCATCAGGATTAGCCTTTGATGACACTATCGTAACTATCATTAGAAAGTTGTATATTTCTTAGTGTGAATTCAACAGATGGATAATGACCGCGTGATCAATGGGCAACAGTGTGGTATACATAAGACGGGACAGCATTAGTGAGTGCTTTGCTTCTTAGCTGTCAGGGCATGACTGGGATGATGGCAAAGTTAACCAATTTGTTGGCTGTTTTCATTGGGGCTCTGTGCAGCTTCCTGGTCGCATTACGTATCAGGTTCGCATTGAGAGAACGTTATGGACAGCCAATTCTTTTGGTTAAGCTGTTAAAAAAAGTTTTGTTCTTTGTCGATAGTGCTTTTAAAGGTTTTTGAAAATTTTCGATAAGAAATCAAATGAGATCTATACACTGCCTTCTAGTTATTACAGGGGTGACTGAAGCTGCGCAAATGTTGATGCCGAATAAGACAGTATCTTGAATATACATTAAGTCTACGCACAATGACACTACGATTGATTGTTTACAATTAGGTCACAAACCGCGCTGTGCTCAGTGTAACCCTCAGTCAAACATAAGAAAGCTGCGTTGGTCATCCAGTTGCGTGCTAGGCTACATTTGGGTTCAGGTCAGCTCTCGCTTTGTGCCATGGAGCACTTGATGTCAGCAGTTTCTGAGTCAGCAACATCGACAACAATCAGTTCATGAGACCAACATCCATAATTGGATTCACGTGCTTACACAACCCCAATTAAAGCTGTTATCCGTCGCGATCCATAATGAGTCTGCATGGTTCTTTCAGCTAAACCACAAACTTATTGACACCGACTCAAACAGCTTCAAACAAACGCAACAGCGGCTAATCAATACTCTAATGTGTTTTCACTCTTTGTAGGTAGACACGGTCTAAGGATAAGAATCGATTGTGCGTGTGTGCTGAGAAAGAAGATAGTCCTGGTAGACATTACAACTTTGACATAATGATATTCTTGACAGCATCTATGATCGGTAGCCTTTATAGTGCTGATTAATTACACAAGATAATCATTAGCTTTTCTGGTCGATCTGCAATATTAGCTATGCACGTCTTCAATTGCTCAGTAATTCGTACTAAGCTTAGCAAATAGTGAACTGGTCAGAATGATAGTTTGCCGCAATTTTTCGTAACTCCACAAATTGATTGAATGACTTTTGTGACCTTCTTAATATATTTTATACACAAAGTAAATAATGCCTTCCCAAACTCAGTTGTCTTTCGGTACAGTTCATTAACGTGATAAATATACCAGCAAATGTTTACTGAGAAGGGAATTCCCACAGAAAACATCAAAATCTCACAGTTTCGAGCAAATTCACCGCTAACGAAAGACTACCAGAATGTGAAAACACTACCTTCCGGTATTCTTCTTTCCTAGGCAAGTTATCTGCCAATGAATTCAGCCAAAAGTTACGAATGTTGGTGAACCCCGTACACCCTGTTGGCGAACGGTGATGGTTAATTTCTACCTGCAACACGAGCTTTCATTTTCCGGATTGTTACCTGCCGAAGCAATTTGAGTCTCAGAGTACTTATCAGTTAACCTACAGTATGTGTTCGGTTCGGCTGTACTGGACGAAGGTTACGGCAATATACGGCAAAGCATCTCTGAATGCATTCAACACAAATCCTCAAAAGGAATTCTGCACCACAACCTTAAATGCCGGAAAGTCACTTCGATCAAAGTGATGGCATGCTATCGCAACTCGAGTTTGCTCTTATTCACAGTAGCTCCGTTGGTCAAACGGTAATGCTCTATTGTTCGGATAATGTACCTCATGTTTAATGTTAGCCTTGCTGCTTTCCGCTAGTGGAGTTGAATAGGTGGTAACATATACGTGGTATGGTAACATTTGGTGTGTGATGTCTATCTGATGTGCTGTTAATTAGACAAACTTTGACTGACCTCGAGGAACGCTTCATCAAGATCATTTTCTTTCATGTACTCGGCCAGTTCGTCCATAGAAAGCCATTCTGTAAAAAAATTCATGAATGACGTATGACACGAAATTTGTTCGCTCGGCCTATGTCACTCGGTTCACGGAATATTCGTATTTCACGGTTTCAACGTTAATATTAAAGTTACGGTTTTTAATCCGAGTCAACTATGGTAATTTTGCATAAATTCTATTAACGACACTGCGGTCTTCAGGCGCACATATAATGTTAAAAATATTTCAAACCATTTGTCAAGCCTTCAGACTTTATAGAAAGGGGACATTTGAAAGATTGAACGCAAGGTAAGACTGTTATGAACCTTACAGGATGTGTAGAAATGAAATAATTTCGAGCTATGCCATAATTTTTCACCTATAATAACCATATATTTGACAGATCTTCAATATTCACAAGTATATTCACTTCAGTATTAGAACTTTGTTACTCATGACTGGTGGGTGATTCTGGTGCTTACGTGCTGAACAACACTTCTACCAAATCGGCTTCTCAGCCGATCCCAAGCATGGGCAAAATCTCATTTGAACTCGGCATAGTTTCGGTTGGTTCCTTAAGCAGATCAGTTTAGCCGGCTACAAACTTGTCTCTCAAGTGGCAAAGTGTGTCAGGTGAAAGACTCGGTGATAACACTCTTGAGGAAGGCCACCCGAGGTGGTTGAAACGTAGAGTATTACAACTTTCTCGAAACGTTGTGTTGTTCCCAATCTGTTCATCAATAACTCGGTGAACAATTTTCAGGAGTAGTTCACCACCCCTCTGGACCGCATGATTAACTTGTTGCAAGCTCTTGGTCCAAAAAGTTTCGACGGTGTTGACTGAACTTGATCAGTCAATCATAAATCAAGAATTAGAAGGAGCCAGGTGATTTGCTGATAAGATCGAATGGGATGCAGAACTGGAATATAGTATCGGACTTATATATTTTTAGAGCACCTCTTCGCTCTGACTACAATTTCGACGCCTCACTCTTTTTAATTGATCTTGTTAATTCCTACGTAATCCACCACATACAGTAAAAAGTTCTATCATAACTGGTTACGAGTAACTGTGCTACAGAGTCAGATGATCTTACTGAGACACTACTTTCTCCGCCCAAACTGGGACTATTAAACTCAATAGCCTTAGCATACTTGGTGAGTGGGTGCATTCTAGTTAGCTGACGGTTACTTTGTTCGAATCAGAACGTTGTGGTTTATAGAGGAAAATGGCACTTATTTTCCTCTATCCTCCTAAGAAAACAGTCTAGTGGAGTGGACTGCCGATATTATTTTGTCTAACAGTCTCTCGTTAGTGTCCTACCCAGTTTAGTACCACAAGGTCCGAATTCAATGTAATAGTTCTGTTTGTTGATGCTTATTGAAAATGCTTTACCGAGTTCCTCCGTGAGTTCATGTAACAGACACGTCACCACCCCATTGCGAACAAGTAATCACTGTAGAGGAGGGAACACGTTTTCTCACAGTAGCATCAATGCAGCCGTCGTTTTCTACCTGGAGGCTAGCAAATAGACGGAGAGTCCGGCGCCGGCCGTGAACTTTGTCACCATCCTGACACTTCGACCCGGTGGACCGAACCGCCCAATCATTCAACCAACGGGGTCCGTCACTTTATCAGGCCTATTCAACACTGACATGTCTGTGTCCACATCCCATAAGAACGCACTGGCACATCTGATTGGCGTGCAGGTTTTAGCCAATTGACTTGCAGCACAGTAGGTGAGTGCTTTGCTCCCCGTGACCTTAGTGACGCATTGTCGATTCAAATGTGTGATGAACTTCTGGACTTTAATGGTCACGCAAAAATTGGTGGCCATAAGTGAAAGGAATAGGAACATATCCGGAACATTTGTCCAAGGGATGACAAACGGCCAGCCAAGACCTGTAGGCTACCAGTCATGTGATCGTAGATTCGGAAAAATTGAAAGTTCTTAGAATGAAAAGGTCGCCTGGTCGTTAAGTGCAAACAAGAAAATAATCGGTGCGATTGAAGTGTACGCGTTCCTAGAAAATACTTAGACCGTTTTAATCTCCGGCGCTGTAAACCGCAACACAATTTAAGTCCTACCAATGGAGACTATGTACATCAGATTACTGATCTCTGAAGCGAACAACAATATTAGCACGTTTCTTGTCCTATGTTTCTTTCGAACGTAGAGTTAATAGTTGAGACCAGGTAACACAAAAGTCAGGCTTCAATGTGACATCTATTGCTTAGATGATTTAATGGTTACTATCGTACTAGTATGTTGTGTCATTTGTGATCTTCACCTATTCCAATTTGAAGGCACATAAATAGTGATTATTTGTGTACAATGATCCGGGATCAGCAATTTTACTCTCAGTACACATGAACGTTTAAGCTGAGAACATCAGGAAGAAATTACTTCAATTCTATTGATTCAATCTTCTGATTTAGAATACAATCGAGTTATCCAATACTTTACTTCGTCATTCGGAATAAAGCATCAGAAAGAGAAAACAGCTCACCTTTTCGTGACTTGTCTATGTCGAAGAATGCTTGAACAAATCCGTCCATTATAAACTGCACCCACTAGGCAGCACACAGAAAAGCAACGCACGGCTGTTTTATTAAGAGATTGAAAGAGCCTTTTGAGTGCGCCGCAGCAGAGCAGTCACATCCAATCTACGAGCCGGTTTTGGGTGAGCAACAAAGGACTAAGCTGCGGTCTGTGTGCTTGTGTACGCGCATGTGTAGCTAGGTTGACATGCCTGTGTCTTTGCTTGTGTGTCTATCTGCGTGTGTTTGTACATCACCTGGCTTCACGTTAAATAACTTACATGAGCCCAACCACAAATCAACGATCTGTTGGTGCATATGGGCGAGTATCCGTCTTACCAGCCAGTGGTAAATGGAAGTCTTTCACAACAGATGCTTACGTCTACTCAGTGCAAAGCAATTTCAATGTCAAAGTCACAGTACGCAAAGAAATTCCTAACCGAACGGTAGACAGCAGCGGCGAACAAGACTTTTGCATAAACCCACCAGTTTTCTCTACCTGTTGGAAAACAATATGTTTGCTCCATACAAACGTAGGTGCTACCGGAGTCCACTCTTTTCTGTCAAAAACGTAAACCGCGCATTGATCATAAATCATAGCCAGCAATCATACGAGTACTTGCAGCAAACTGTTTAATGGGCTTTGAGTCATTAGAACATGGGAAAATATCTGTTGAAGTTATTCCACAAGGATATGTTAGTTTCTTTTAAAAACTATGCGTCAGTAAGTCCACTTATGAGTTTGTTGCACATGCGTCGAAAGTGGGTGGTAAACGTCGTTACCGAGCTGAAGCGATCTCATAACCATATCAAAACTATATAATCAAAAGTTACTTTCCAACAGCCATCTTCCTCGTCTAGCCATCTTCCGTTTACGCCATCCATTATGCCATCATCGTGATCAGTACGGACATGTTCGTCATTACGTTCCGTGTCGTATCGTCAAAATACATATAGTTAAACAGAAGATACCCTCACTCTACTGTCACTTTTGCACATATGTTCACCTTTCCTTTATTTTTGTCATCACCGCCCCCGCCCCAGCTTGTGCATACATCACGGTTCCAAATCTGTCCTACCTTCATCCTACACTATCTACCCCACACAATCAATAAACGGCAGCGTTGTGATTGAACGAGACGGTATTTGCCTTCCATACTAGTATGACAGTGGCACAGTTACACGGACAGATGACTGAAATTGCTTAGTTGGTGATTGATTCATTCTGTACACCGCCAAGCCATGTCCGTTAAAAATGATTGGCATGGTTGCACTATCGTTCTGTCCTTCTCAGCCGGTAAACGCTAATTGTCCCAAGGGAAACAAAATCATGGCCTATTAACTACATTGTATTGTAAGATCCTGGACAAGAAAATGGCAGAAGATGTCTTCTCAGTTCGGTGGCTGGACGGTTGTTGAGTTACAGCAGAAAGTCAAAAAGTGGTCACACCTAAATTAGTAGATCATGTGCCGCTTTCCGTTTGTAGATCGTCATATTTCTTGGGATAGCCCTGGAAACAAAATAAGAGAGACTGAGTCGTTTGTCACAGGGTAATGTGGGAGACGGGTAGCTGAAATTCAACATGAAATTTAGAAATCGGAAAAAGGATAATGGACTGTTTTATTTTTCACTGTATGAAGTAATTGTATGCAGTAATATATGTAGACACACATGTATATATGTGTACATATGATGATCGGATCGAGAGATAAATATACTGGAAAATACTGGGTGCGAAGTGGTTAATTTGCAAGTGTATACAGCATAGCATTGCAGCCGATTCAAGCGTATGAGTACGCATTGTGCTTTTTATGCTTGTAGTTAACTGTGTCTCGGTCTTGGGTTCTCTATTCTTTCATATATATCTCAGCTGTTTAGCAAGTTAGCTAACTACTTGGTTGTTTGAAACAGTTGGTTCCCTTGAACACTTTGAAAAAAACTGTTAGAACACGGAAACCGATAGATGCAAGCACTTTGTATTGACTCATCAGCACCAAAGTTACAGCAACAATGATGGGTTTTTGTAGCGAACAACTAGAGGGTGGGTAATCGATAAGCGAGTTAGGATAAGTCAATAAGTCCTGGGAAGGGTCAAGTTCACGAACACGGACAGCTGGTATGAGTCGATTGATTGCAAATGCCTCAGCAAAACGTAAGAATCTTGGATTGGAACAACGTAACAGGATTCTGAATGCATAAGGATCGATAGCGTTACCGGTGGTCAGGACGTGACTAGAGTTTATAGGAAACCCACATGGTCAGGTCGATGCCTGAACTTTAGCAACTTTACACCGATCCAGTATGAACGAACACTAGTAACTACTCTGTTCACACGAGCAAGGCAAATCTGTACGCCCAACAGCCTCGCGGAGGAACTAGATCTGATTATGTCTGTCCTACAATCAAATGGTTACCCCCAGAAGGTTCATAGATAGGCATATCATGCATCAAACAACACAGCGATTAAGAAATTCAACTAAGCGAACGTTCAATGCATCTGAACTCCGTGTAATCGCTCGGACTCAGAAGATACCAGTGCTCTCAATCAAAGGAGATCAGCCTATCGGTGCCACTTCTCAGTGTGTTTATCAATTTGTATGTAACTGCGGAGAAAGTTACAGAGGTAGAACCGACAGATGCTTGAGTTCCAGAATGAAGGAACGTCTGCCAAAATGGGTGCAGAAGTCCGTGTTATCGAAAAATGACAATGTTGCCGAAACGCGTAAACAGCCCGTTTCCTCGGTCGCTAGGCCCCTCTTGACCACCGGTCACGCTATCGATCCATCTTGTACATTCAGAATCCTGTTACGTCATTCTAACCCGAGATTCTTACGGTCTGCTGAAGCAGTTGCAATTATCCACTCCTCTAGTCGTTTGCTATACAAAAAAACCATCCATGTTATTGTAACTTTGGCACTGATGAGTCAATACGAAATGGTTGCATCTACCAGTTTCCGTGTTCTAACTTCTTGTTTGCTGATGACTCGAGACTAGCGATGTGTCTAATCAATAACGGAATGCAACGGGATCTGAATGGTTTGTACCGGTAGACTGTACTGTGGAAGCGACTATGCAATACCGACAAGCGCAGATATGTGCCGGAATCTGGAGCCGAAGTAGTACCTAGGCACATAAACGAACTACGCAGTTACTGGGTTTACTACACGAGAAGTGCTTCTTGCTACTCGTCCAGTATTCCATGCGGATATGTTGTTCTTACTGAACGAGGGTTTAGTAGACTGTAGAGTAGATGAACCGCACATTTACGAACTTACATGTGGGCCACAAAGGAAGTGATTGTTCAAACCTACTGAAAGGCTTTAAGCTTTCGGCGTGCTGAAAGGAACCCCATAAAGGCGTAACTGAGGCTACTCCCTTCAGCAAATCAGAAGTTTACTGCCCAACTCTCACCTATGTACAGAATGAACCAATCAACTGTCAGCTATGTCATATCAGTGATAGTGCCATTGTGTAGGTACACCTATAGTTACAACTAACATCCAGGTTTACCTTGACATCACACGTGCCCCACGTATGTGTGGTAGAAGTTGAACTAGGCGCAGGTCGGAATCATCACCAAAGTCCACGTCGGATAAGCCGACCGGGAAATAAGCTGCAAACAAAACAATAGAAGCGTAATGTCACAGTGAGGACGGACGGTCGCACTGTACTACTTATACCACCACTTTTCAGTAGCGAGGCAACAGCATGGACAGAAATGGCTACGGGAAAAATACGGGGTAGATACGGGAAGGGTCGTTGGGGAACAGCATCTAATAGAATGTCTCTTACTACATGAAGGAACTGAGAGCTGGCGTCTACTGCGACCGGAACATCCTCAGACCAGTGTTGTGTGCAAATGAGTGTTTTTGTTCGCAGTATGGTTGAGACGCATAACTCGTGTGCTGGTTTCCCCAAATAAACAACCCCTGTGCCATTCGCCTTCTGGGGGCACTGCAAATCGTGGGTTGGTATGTAATAAACACCCTATTGTGTTGCCTTTTGGGAACGCTCCTGAGTTCACCTGCCCGCATGAAGCTCACATCAGTAAGTTTCACATGTTCATGAAGAGCGACAAAAGTTCATTTATGAGTCATTTCGGTTCAAACGGCTTCAAGATGTCTGCACACAACGCAGTATAGGATACGGAAGAAATGAGCAAGTTTTCTGTCCCCCAAATAACGAGAATTTTGAGGATGAAAATAACAAAATGAAGGGTGAGGAAGGAGATGGATTTTGAGTCTGATCATCTCTTAGTGATCTCGTGACTGACACAGTGAAGGTGGTCTACTCTTAGTTCTGTTTTTGTTAGATCATGTCCCTTTTATAAACCTCTATACACATGTGATATCTAAAAAGTCTGTTTAAGCCAATCTAACCTAATCTGATCCAAACCTGAGAATGGCTTCTTCTTATTATTTTCATAGGAATCCAGTTGTTTGGCTAATCTAAGCACTTGATAGTGTGCACTTCAAATGAGGCATAACGTATTCGTGATTTAAGTCCCATCTCTCCTACTGGTTTATGGATGGTCAAAACATTCTGTCAAGATGTTAGCACTGAAGGTCGACATACTGTTCTCAGTCAGCTCATAATTGGGTTTAAGGATATTGGCATTTAAGTATGGATTGACCTAAGTGTAACATCCATGGTTTGCCATGGGCCACCATCGAACAGGCACACTGTCTAACGTGGCTCTAAACCGTGAACATCGGTGTCGTTCGCTTGATAGAGGAGAGCGCTTAGACTAAGGAACGTATACCAAGTCCGTCCGAAATCTGAGTCATTTTTTTAACTGTCGTGTAGACATCAGCCGTTTAGGCTATGTCCCACGTCCGGATGTCTCAACAGTCATCGCTTAACATAGCAACGTGCGGTTTGGACGACTAACTCAAAGGTGAGTCATAGGACCGAACGCAGTCACAGCAACGCGTGATGGGCAGTCGGACAAAATGTCTGACGCTTGTGGGTGATCACACCATAACACAAAATCCAACAGGCCGGCTGAGAACCATGATGACATGTATTAGTGTGTGGGTTAATGCAGAGCGATTATCGAAATGTCTGTGAACCCAAATGAAATGAGCAAAGCTAGGAACGATTGTTGGCATTAGAACAGCGTGGCGGAAGGTATTTTTGATAGGCAATATACGTGAGAGGGCCACTACACGCTTTTGCAGTATTGTGTTGTTAAAACACAGAAGCAATTTCGTGTTTTCCAACCTAGCGAGCAGGCTAAAATTGGCCACCTGTGTGTGGAGTTCCAAAGTAATGGATCACCGGCTAGTCAACAAATAAATTCGCAAACATTCAGTAGGATGTGAGCTGTCGATGAATTTACCAATGGTGATGGAGCCAATACGAGATTAAGTTACAGGGGATACCACTGTGCCTTCTAAAGAAGCTGATAAGAAACTAGTCAGTTTACTCCACTTCGAAGCTCAAACGCACCATCTCTGCATGTTAATCACAAGTCACTTAGGGTGAATTGGATCCAGATCATTCTGATTCTGCATTAACTTATGCTTCAACCACGATGCCGATTCACAGAACTTTGCACCTTTGTTTTTGCGTAAAAACGATCACCTCCAGCGATCCTCGTTCGGTTAGCCAAATACCGCATTTTTTTGCCTGCTAAGCCATAGAGAACATCACCGTGTACGTTGTGCCTACATTTCATGCAAGTACTTATCGCGTTCAGTTCGGTACACACCCGCGTTCAATAGGGCCAGAACATATGGCGAGCTCAGGGTCATATGCTGGCATGTTAACAGGCAAGCGATACTCATGAACATTCTGCCTACAGCTTACGGCTCAGTAGAATGTCTTCCGCTTATCCCCCCAAGATCTGCTTCAAATCGATTAATCACTTAAGTCATCACAGTTTAAACGTTTTCCTGATGATTACTGAACGATTTTTGTGTAGTTCTATGGTAATTAGTTTGTACTTCGTGCGCCTTGTGATGCCAAACAGGCTGGTTGCTAAACGTCTATTTTCAATGTTTTTATTGGTTAATATGTGTCGCAGTGGATAGTGTCATTCAAACTTCTGATGGTTCCAGAAGTAGGCCTTGTTGATGTTCAGCAGAGCTTGAGTCGTTCGTTCAAAGTACCCCAGGCTGGAAGCGAATGTTGATCCTAATAAATGAGAAGTTGAAAAATTAGAAATCAATATTTGACAATAAGAATTAGTCCGTCTGGTCACATTATCTTTTTGGTAACAACATGGTTGAGCAGTTCTTCAGGTGCTTTACAAACGACATAAATGGATTCATCTCTCTTATATATATATAATGATATTGCCTACGTGGCACCTAGCTTGATGAATACTCATCACATAATAAACGGAGGACACGGAGTTACCTGGGTTCAATAATCTCTTAGTCTACTCATTTTATCTGCAACCTTTCTAGTGAGCATAAAATGGTTTTGGAAGGGAAACGCACACAACGAAGCCCATTTCTTTGAACAACAGAATATAGTCGGCTCTTATTCCTGACCCAACTTCACTTCGACAGGTTCTCAGCACAGATCTTATCGCACACCTTCAGTTCTTTAAATGACGAAGTGGACTGTTGCTCACTATATGTTCTCTGATGACATACACCAGTGAACAA
>QNGE01004957.1:8608-51599 GCA_008508345.1 Paragonimus westermani | reverse complement strand
AGGCACGTCAACAACCGGTTCTGTCCGCCACAACAATCTTATACGCTCCACCGCCAACCTGAATTTTTCATGGTAATATTCCAAATTGTGACGGTGTGAGGAATTTTTCCCACGTGTGAACAATATTTGACCGGTGTCATTCTATATTTCGTTTCAGGTTATGGATTATTCACAGGGTTTTAAAGGTGTCTTTGAGGGTCGGGAAATTATTAGTTTCAGCGAGTTCAAAGGTTGCTCAGGTAAGTACATGAAGAATTACAGTGTTCTGTACGTGCCTGGTTCCAGCAAGAAATCAGGCAGTGGACGCTCAAAATATGATCATGAGAGTGCGATTGCCATCAAGTTTACGTGGTGAATGACGTTCCGCTGTGGATCCATGTGGTTACCATATATTCATATGCTGTCCGCATTCAAAAAGCACTTCTATCCGTACAGCATGTTGTTGTTAACTGTGACTGCATTTGCTCTAAACCGCTTCCCAATCCATCGACGATGGCTTGCTGAGTACCATCTGCCCAAGAACACTATGTTCCGACACGAAGTCACCGTCGCCGTTGCAATTGGGTTAGAAAATGTTGGATCAAGTGTTCGCCAAGCTACACGACGTAAACCCCAGGACAAGAAGCCGCGTTTTCAAGGCTGTCATAGCTTTCACCCACCAATCCATTGAGAAAGCCAAGGCGGCTTTACCACCTACAGACTTCCCTCTTCTTCCGTCCTGGAATGCAACACAGCCAAGGTGGGAGAAGAATGTTTAAATGGGGGTGCCATGTGGATACTGTGGTAACCCCGGTAATACGAACGGCCATCGGTGCGGCATGGACCAGCTATTTTTCCATATGGAGTGTATGAATAGTGCTGATATATCGCACTGCCCCTTCTGCACAGGGCAATTACAACCGCCTTCGCCGGGTACGCTATGATTTCATTAACCATGCTGGTTCAGTTTCATTGACCTGAAACACTGTGCCACCTTCAACGATGAAACACAAACGGAGACCGTCTGAAGCGTCACTGATCCTTGATGATACCTCTGTAGATGAGTTTCTCGTTGTTTCCCCACGCAAGATGATTCGAGTGAAAGTGTTGACAAACGACTACACGGAGGTCACTGGCAACGGTAAGTGATAGCCCACCTACTGTATTACACACTGCTTTACTTTAGACCAGCGTACACAGCAAGAAGAGGACTTCTTCTGAAGCGGAACCGAAAGCATGAAGGCCTCGGGAATTCGGACGAAATATTCCAAATGATGATAACATGTACATACAATAAATGTGTCCCGACAAATCAGCATCATTTTCACGTCGTGGCGATGCGACCACCGAACATAGACGTCAGTGTGTCCAACCATAGGTCGTGGCGTTGTGAGTGTAGGGTGCACGTAGGCTGANTAGACGTCAGTGTGTCCAACCATAGGTCGTGGCGTTGTGAGTGTAGGGTGCACGTAGGCTGACTATCGAGCAGGTCACCCCGGAAGGCCTCATGCGGTAGAATGCTCCACTTCGTAAACAACAACTTTCCTCTTTTTGAAATGCACATGAAATTCTATCTCCTGGGAGGTCATGCAACGGCACGAACGTGCCGATTTCTTTGTTGCCATGACGCTAGAGCACCTCACGCCAGATTACACTGAACAGCACATACGGCAAGCAGATCACACTGACTTGCGCCCGCCTTACGTTTGTAAGTCATCAACTGCAGCCTTATCTACTTACCCACGGTGTATCCAAATGTAAGTGGTTTCCAGTTACACGTGGGGATGATCATGAACACCAGAACATATCAACTGTTGGCACCTACTTCACGGAATATCGAACGCACAGGTTCACGGAAAAAGATCTAAAGCACAAACAGTGCATGCATTCGTTACTAACTCATTCTAACTATCGAATCACAAAACTTCATATATCTCGTCAACCTACTTCGATATCAAATTAGCGTAATTCCTCGAAGTCCTTGATAAAAACTTTTTACGCATTAAAACGAGAAATTTTCCCACAACACAATAAGCATATTGCATTTTTTCCTGAATATTCCGTCCACCTTCATTTGGATGATATTCCGAATTCACATATTAACGGTATACCAACGACAGCATTCATTTCCTGCGAATAATTTTCAGCATGTAAACAAAGAAAGAGAAAAGAGAATAAAATGACAGAAAATGCCGTAACGATGAATAAGAAACCGCCCATCTTTGAGAACCTTCGAGATAAATCAAAGCTCAAGCATGAGAGTATTATTTACAGGCATTCTAATAATACAGCAGTCAATTATCAATTCATGCTGGGGAACCTGAATATACCCTACTCAGGTTGTACAGTATGCGAAAATGAACCATAAAAGTACAAGTTTCATAGGTGTGTTTCAAATCCTATATCGCCGTAAATACTGGAGATAGAACAAGATTAAGAAAACCACCTGAAAGCACTGTTCGCAAATGGCACATGAGAATGCCCAATGCGGGCTAATTTCTTCCGTAATTTGATGATGTACCACACGGAGTCTGCTAGTGGCGTCCGGTTATGCCACATTCGCAGCAAATCGTCGTCCAAGTGTGTTACAAAAAAGAGCAGGGGTGGCGTCCATATAAATTAACTTCCCCCGACAGACGACCACCATTGTTCGGGATGTGCCCGAGATAATTTGGAGGGTGCAAACTTAACCCGCTAGATCTGATGGGATACCTGTTGCCGTTGGTGGCATCAGCAGTGTGCCGGACACTCCAATGTCGTTGGCGCCTTCAAATTTCGTTTTTGTTAGTGGGTTACACGTTTTCAATTCCATCGTTTGCACCGCTTGCTTTCATTCGAAAGCTAACCATGTCAACTGTATCCACATTGCTTGGTTGCATTAGCCCTCTCATGCGATGCATTTCAACCTACTTCGTGTGTCCATTTCCTTTTCCCCTCCCATCCCCTTTTGCCGTACTCACCAGCTTCGTTGTCGCGTTGCAGAGTGGGCGGGGCCGCTGCAAACTCCAATCCCTCCCATAAGTGGTGCAGTGGTGGCAGCCAGCTCCGGGGTGGGCTAACGGGTCCATGTTGGGCAAGAAATAACCTTTATAAGATGAAAAATTACACAGTATATACTCATAATAATGTATTTCCGCCTTTCACAATAGAGTTGGGTGCACCTGGTGAGATAGAAGCGATTGCGGTAACCCGAGATGCATGGCAACCATGCAATGCTACTGCGGTTGTAGAAGTACACTTGACGTCCGATGTAGACACTTCCGTACAAGTACACTTCAGAGTAAACGCGCATTTATAGTCCGTAACCTGTAAGCAAGTGTGGTGCAGCGAACGGGCTGCCGTCAGTCCACAGTATATCATAGGACGGGAGGCCCAAGTATAATTCGGTATCGCTGTATTCCCGTGCTTCAGGAAAATCCGGAAAACCATGTGGCGAAATCAGTTTGTGCGGCTGACCCGAGGATCCCCGCAACACACACGTTGTCTTGTTTGCCTGTTCTCCACGCATGACTCCCTGTATGCCCGTTGTAGCGTGCCCGATAGAAATTCACCATCCATAGGATATCGGGCACTCAGAACAGAGTGAGATTACTTACGTGGTGACTGTCCCACATAAATGAGATTGAAGCAACACAGGAAGCTTGAAATACTTCTTGCCATGTCCTCTCTAGCCGTGGTCATTCGCTGCAGTGAATAACTGCTTGATGAGACCCACTCCAATGAAGAAGCCACGCCGACGTGAAAGCGAACATGTGGGTTTGGGCGTCATGAAGTAGATGTCCGATTATCAGCAATTTCTTCCACAAACAAAGTTCGTACACATGCACTCAACACTTATTTCCTCGTTGGATTGCGCGAATTAACAAAAGGCAGAGTGCCAGGAAGTCTGGGAAACAACGCCCAGAATTAAGAAGGAGGACGAGGCTAGACTCCGTCTGTTTTCCCCAGCTGTTCCGACGACCTTCGTTAAGGCTGCGGGCTCGAAATCACCACTTGTCGTTGTGCATGTGTAACCAGTCGGGGACGGAGCGGTGTCTCGGCAGCAGCTCCTGCAGATAACACTGGAAGATGAATAAGCTAGTTGCTTGTACTGGCGTTCGTTGAGGTCAGTGGACTTGAAGTGATACTGTTGTATAACAGGCAGTTCCGTTGTGAGTAGTATACTACTCACAAGTAGTGTATTACCCACAGGCGACATTCAGGAACAAAAGGACAAGCCCCGAACACGACGGACAAGTGGAGACTATCGGAACAGTGTGTACATGCTGTGTGAGAACGTTCACCAAGGCGAATGACAACGTACTGTCACCCAATGTATGTGAATGCATGTCTGTCGTGCAAATGAGCGTGGGCGTTTGTGGCTTATTTTTTGGCATAACATGTACGGAAGTTTGCGCAATGAACCAACTTGCTGGTCGAGTGTCTTTTGCAGACACAACAACTGGTTCCGTGACGAACGCGAGGATGAAGATTCCCTGGCCACAGCCGTTCGAAGATGGAGACGTCCGGACGTTCCTGGAGGACTTGGAGGACGTGGCCGAAGTGGTCGGAGTCAAGACCGACCGTGGGAAGCTGGCTGCCCTGCGGACGCTGGTGAAGGGCAGGGCGAAGGCGGTGCTGGACGCAGCGCGAAGAGGCCCTGCGAAGATGGAGTGGGCCGCTGCGAAGGAGACGCTGGTGGCTGCGTTTGACAGCCCGGCCGACCGCCAGGAGGCCATGCGGCGGTTCAAGGCGGCCAGGCTTGGACAAGGAGCGGACCCGTCCGTGTTTGCCACCACTCTGCAAGGTTTGCTGGACAGGGCTCTGCCAGGATTGGATCAAGAATCACGACGGCAGTTGTTAACGGAGCAGTTTATTGAAGGTCTCCCGATGGAGGTTCGCGACCAAGTCCGTATTGCCCATGTCGCCCGGCCGATGGACCTTGACGATCTGGCGAAGGTGACACGGGAGTTGGCAGTAATGTCCGTGGCCTCAGTGGATTCAAACAGCAATACGGACAAGAAGACATTGGAGGTAATGCAGAAGGCAATGGAGCAACTCGCAGCGGATGTAGCTGCCCTGAAAACAGCAGCACGGAAGAACGATCAACCAGGAGGCTGCTTCATCTGTGGAAAAAAAGGACATTGGAAGAAGGATTGCCCAATCCGGCGGTCTCAGAGGTCTAAAAATAAAGTGTTTCGTGATTGTTCTTTTTGTTGGGCGGGTCGACTAGTAATGGGAGCGATTGAGAAGGGGGCCGTACATACAAGGGTTGAAGTTGATGGAGAGGTAGAACAGTGTTTAGTCGATACAGGGGCAGCTATTTCGTTGATTGCTCGTGCCGAAAAGCAAAACCTAGAACCGACATCCATGATGATCAAGACGGTTGGAGGTCATAGTCTACTGGTTGACGGTGTGAAAGAATGTGGGGTACGTATCGGCGGCCATATCGTAAAGCACCGTTTCATTGTGTCCCCAGAAACCAGGCAAACGATACTCGGAGCCGATTTCCTCGCTGCAACAGATGCCGTGATTGACTTGAAGCTCAAGAAGTTGTCAACCAAGTATGGCTCCCTGACGCTCATAGGACAGCGAAAGGATAGCGTCAACCAAGTACGCAAGGTTAAAACCCCCAGTTGCACAGCCCCCCTGCTCCAGTCCACGGTCGAGAAATACGCGGAAGTATTTACGACTGACGATGATCCGTACGGATTTTGCAACTGGATTGCCCATGAAATACCAACAACCGGAACATTTCGACCTCACGGGCCCCGCAGGATACCGGTTCATCTTGAGGAGGAATTGAGGAGACAAATACAGAACATGCTGAGCGAGGATGTTATCGAAGAAGCCAACAGTCCGTACAACTCGCCTGTTCTCCTGGTGAAGAAGTCCAACGGGAAGTACCGCTTTTGTGTGGATTTTAGACGGCTGAATGAGGTAACACAGAATACAGTCGTACCAATACCGTCCGTCGCTGATATTTTTGACAAGCTACAGCAGGCGAAATTGTTCACAGTTTTGGACTTACGCTCCGGATACTGGCAAGTACCAATTAAACCCACAGATCGTGAGAAGACCGCATTCACGGTAGGCGAAAAACAGTATCAGTTCAAGCGCATGCCGTTTGGCCTATCCGGGGCACCTTTCACATTTCGGCGCCTGATGGTTCAGCTGGTAAAACGACTGGATAATGTGGCGGTATACGGAGATGATATCGTAATATACAGCAACACGGAATCGGAACATGCTGCCCATATAGATGCTGTCTTGAATCGCATTAAGAACTCAGGACTGCGGATCAATGCTGATAAGTCACAGCTCGGACGATCATCGGTGGTGTTACTGGGACACAAGGTGGGTCAAGGTGAAATCAAGCCTCTGCCGGAGAAAATACTGACAATTAGAGAGGCCGTGGCTCCGAATTCCAAACGAACCCTGAGACAATTTTTGGGTCAAGCGGGGTACTACAGTCGGTTCGTGAAAAATTTTCACTCCATTGCATCGCCATTGTACGAACTCCTTCGAAAAGACAAGAAATTTGAATGGACCGACGATGCCCAGAGGGCGTTCAAGCGAGTGCAACAAGCGATGAACGAGCAACAACTGACGTTGAAACTACCGAATACAAAAGAAACGTTCATCGTAGCAACAGATGCCAGTGACCGTGGCATTGGGGCAGTACTCAAGCAAAAGGAAGGAGTAATCGAGTATGCCAGCAGAGTCCTGACTCCAACGGAGCAGAAATATTCGACTATTGAAAAGGAATGTTTGGCAATCGTCTGGGCACTGGACAAGTGGAGGCCATACCTGTTGGGTCAACAGTTCCACGTGGAGACGGATCACAAACCCCTGGAATGGATCATGACTGCGAGGGACCCGAGAGGCAAATTAGCCCGATGGGCATTACGTTTACAGGAATATGACTTCACGATCAACCATGTGCCTGGTTTGAGCAATTGCGTCGCGGATTTTCTTTCTCGACCACAAGTAGACGACGAACTCCCCAAAGTGACCGTTGGAGTCAACGGCTTAATAATGGAGCAGGACCCACAAACGCTAGTACGCCTACAACGTCAAGATAAGGTCCTCCGGAAAGTGATTGAAGCTCTGGCAAGAGGCGTGAGAATCCCCACAAATACTAAGGATGAGGAGCTGAAAATAATCGCATCCCAATGGAAAAGAGTTGGCTTAAACAGTGCAGGCTTATTGACATGGCAGCGTGGCGTTGGGCGCCCGTGCGTGGTAGTCATCCCGAGACAACTGAGGAGGAAAGTGGTGGCAGACTGTCATGAAATGGCACACACCGGATGCACTAGGACGTACGATCTGCTGCAACAAAGAGCATATTGGCCGAAGATGAAAGAGGATGTGACAACTTACGTGCTTGCATGTCAACAGTGTCAGTTACTGAAAGGCGACAATCGGGGTGCCCAACAGCCTTTACAGCCAATACCAGTCTCCGAAATCGGTGAACTGGTCTATGGATCTTATGGGCCCATTTCCACTGAGCGCCCGCGGTAACCAGTACGTTCTGGTCATGACAGAACACTTTACCCGTTGGATCGAAGCGACTGGCGTTTCGGGTCAGAAAGCATCTACGGTGGGAGACATGGTGATGAAGCACATTGTAGCAAACCACGGTGTACCAAAGGCGATCTTGACGGATCAGGGACCATGCTTCGAAAGCGAGGAGTTTCGAACACGCATGCAACAACTGGGAATCAAGCGCATCCGGACGACGCCGTATCACCCACAAACAAATGGCCTAACTGAACGTAACAACCGAACGATCAAAGAATGGTTATCAACCAAAGGAGAAGACTGGGAGTCTGCGTTGCAACTGGTGTTATTGGTCTACCGGGAGTCTGTGCAGGCGAGCACGAAGAAATCTCCATTTCAATTGACGTACGGTAGAACCCCTCGACTTCCGGTGGATCAAGACATTGGGGTATGGCCAGAGTGCATTGATTCCATTAAAGAATTGGTTACCGATAGAGAAAGAGCCAAACGAAATCTGAAAGCATCGCAGGCACGCACAAAGGAGCAATTCGCAAGGCAACGGTTCGGCAAGAGTAGAATGTTCAACCTAAGAGAACGGGTGAAATATCAAGACCATCGGAACACGGGTGCCAGCGGGCCAGGATCAAGAAAACTTTCACCTAGATGGAAAGGTCCGTATTTGGTAATATCCAGACGGGGCCCAGTATACACGATCGAGAAGGACGGCGAGACGAAACGAGTGCATGCCAGTGAGTTAGCAACGAGGCACGAGATGCCAGCGGGACGAACCAGAAGATCACTGATCCGGGAGTAAATACGGCGTCGATCGGAGAGGATTCGTCGACAAATGCGGAGGAACCAAGGAACCTCAGAAGGGGGAGGAGTGTTGTATAACAGGCAGTTTCGTTGTGAGTAGTATACTACTCACAAGTAGTGTATTACCCACAGGCGACATCCAGGAACAGAATGACAAGCCCCGAACACGACGGACAAGTGGAGACTATCGGAACAGTGTGTACATGCTGTGTGAGAACGTTCACCAAGGCGAATGACAACGTACTGTCACCCAATGTATGTGAATGCATGTCTGTCGTGCAAATGAGCGTGGGCGTTTGTGGCTTATTTTTTGGCATAACCTGTACGGAAGTTCGCGCAATGAACCAACTTGCTGGTCAAGTGTCTTTTGAGGACATCACAACACCAATTACGACACCCGTAACACTACATGACGTTTTGTACGGTCATTTTGCACCCAGACCGACGGCAAACGCCCAGTGTCTCACATGGTGTCCACTGAGTCCCAGCGCAGTCAAATCTGACACGGGTCATTTTCGATAAAGATTGCAATATAACATATGAGACGGTTATTTGTCAGCAATTCAGAAGAAGCGGACACAGGAAGGCGGAAAATTTCCGATACCATTTAACCAAGTTGATGCAATGTGTAGTGAATTAATATGTCACTCGATAATGCTTAACATTAATCGTGTACAATCTTCCGTGCACTGTGCACAGGAAAGAAATATTATCACTATCCCTCTGCCGACAACGAAACCAATTGAACTGAATTCCCAGTTATCCGAACAAGAAGACTTAACCATAGTCACGACGATCGGACTGCTGCCAACCGAAGAAGGAATAGCGCAGGAGGCATCATTCTTCTACCTGTAATGCTCCCTCGCTTGAACAAATCGTCTCTGGGCAAGACCTATCTTCCTCGTGACTTACTGGGGTGGAAATCTCGATTCACGGATTTTGTGAACCCCGACGCAACGGAACATATGACAAACGGCCAATTCAAATATCGCGTTAAAGATACAACATCAGGATTGGACAAACGGTCTCAGTGTTGTGCCTTCCGTTAATCGCCAATTCATCTGTTCCGTATTCCACCACTTCATACACAGTTTGTGATGTCGCATGTGCTAATGAGATCAGCCAATGACAGGCTGTGGTCTCTCCAATACTGTTGTACATCAATAAATTCAGCGTCTCAATTTGTGAATGACAATTGCTTACTGCTATCAGTACCAGGTCTTCTCCTTACTTGCGTGAAGGGTTTTAATTCAAGTACGGTTTCTAGGGCTATTCGTTGTCCCTAATTATGAGTGTCAAACTTACCTTCAGATTATGCACTATGAACGTCCAGAAGACCCCCTCAGTACACCAACAACGGCTTTGGAAGAAACACTCATTCGAAATAGAACACACATCAATAATGTGTTACCATGTTACATTCACAAACAGCTTCGCAAAGTAAAATGACGCACCTCAGATCAATGGAACAGAACTTTCGAGCCGAACAATCGAAAACCCTACCTTTATTACCGATGGAAATCAACGCCCATGAAGCACACCACCTCATGCCAAACTCAGTCGCATGTCGAAGCCATACGCGAGCAAACAAATCACTTCATCAATCCAACCCAACCGCACGTACTACTGATAGATAACACACTGCATACATCACCAAGTTTGCAAACTTCTGAGGGAACCATAATTCTCACATAGCACTCTACGGCCCTATTTCAAATGAGCGCCAACAAAATTTTCGATCCATCACGTCTATTTATACAGCCAGTAACCACCTACACCTATTTCAGCCAGCTAGACGGATTGGCAATTAAAAATGTTTGTAATTGCGTGTTTGCGTGGACAATTGTCGCTGAGTTTGATGAAAAATAGTGCAGATTTCAAAGCAAAGTTAATAGACTTTTGGGTTCAGAATAATTATTTCTTTATACGAACGTTTTTGAGATTTTACTCATTGCCAGCCAAAAACCGCGGAATACAGGCATAAACCAGCGGACAGTGTGTTGCATGGGTATGTGAAAACTGGCTACATCACTGAACAGAAGCTGGTAACCTCCGCGATTTGTAAGCAACTACGACTACAGGGTTCTACTATACCCCGTTCCTATGGGCTAACAACAGTCCACAAACCTTGGGTTCTGGTTTGTCCAGTACTTGATACGATGAAGTCCCATTACCATTCAACGGCGAAGTGGCTAGCGATACTGCTGAATCCCGTCCGAAAGACGATTGCTCCGTTCACTCTACGTGAAACGTTTGAATTCTTTGAGTGCTTACAGAGCGTTAACGTGACGTCACACGTTCATTGGAGGTGATGTCGTTATTTGAAAACGCACCGCTGTTGGGAACTGTCATTCCTACCCGTAACTACATGTCTCAGACTGAAATCGATAACAGGTTATCACCGTTGAAATAGAAAGGGCTTATGCTCCGTTGCACTTTTAGCGTACAACTGCTGTTCAACGGTGTGCCGTATCGACAAACAAGTGGCACAGAAATGGGATCCACTATCCCGACAGATAAACTTATGGGGAAGTTCCGACGCACTGCACTTCACTCCATCATCAGCCCCTTCAATCAGTACCACCCATACGGAGACGATACAGTTATCGTAGCCGTTCGGACACTAATGTGTACACAGTACTCGACATATTCTATCACGCCCACCAATCAGTTAAGTTTGCAGTTAAGGAGGAGGCTGAAAACGAGATATCTTTACTAGAAGTTTACCTGCATCTACAAACAAACGGAACCCTACAAAGTAGGGTTCATTGCAACAGTACATAGGCAGGTCAGTGCAAAAGCTTTCACAGTTTTGTACCAGTAAAACAAGAGTAATCTGGTGCGCTGTCTGACTAATACAGCGCGCAAAATTTGCTCAGCGGATACGCTAAAAAATTAGCAAGAATTCATAAGTGAAGTAGTTGGCAACAACAGCTACCCGGAACGAGTTATAGCCGGAACCTTTATCAGAATATCATGTTTATTTGAATGCTGTTCAAACGTGTCAATGCCGTGGAATGGCTGACAACTAGTCTTAAATAGATGATCGGCATGACCTATGCTACAGCTGATCTCCGTATTCAACTCTCCATGTCCCCAAATCTGAAGTTTTATAAAAATCGGTGGGCTGACGTTTCGAACCTCATCGATGTGTATCTACTGATTCACCTGTTCTTGTGAAACGGATTACTTTGATCAACTGTCAAGACGGCCTTCCATACGAATCCGAGAGCACCATCCACGATGGCTGAGACACGAGGAGTCGCAATCGGTCAACAGTGATATCCTTGTTCGTCTGGCTGAAAGCTAGCACCAGGTGAAAAATTGTGAGGCCTACAGAGCGGTGTATCGCGTGCCCGGCAACCCATCAAAGCTCTCCGAATCAGAAAATTTTATATTGCCGAGGCTATGGCAATCAGACTGGTTGACCCGATGTTATGCCATCAAAAAGGGTTTGTTCAGACGCTGCGCCTACCGCAGCCACAAATTCTCCGGATCGATGGCCAACCCGCGTGGTCAAACCAATGGACAAACGTGACGTGACCGGCCAATCGAACCGTTGTCAATTGACTAGCCAGTTCCTCTGTGATAAGTTTGATCGATGCCTTGATCTAACCCTACTAACCCTGTGTATAACCATATCGGCCTGGAGGTGAATCATCGAGAACCTGTTCTTTTATATTCCTTCATTTTCATTACTGTGTTGCACATTTCTGAAACGTCCAAATATGGCTACCAAACCGCTAAAAATATGTCACGACCCGTTAAGTGAAGAAGGCATAAACGAACACAAAGACCGCAAGCAGTACTTCGATCACGAACAAAACGCAACGATGTCGCAAACAACACCGATAATTAGAAAGCAAGTACCAGAACCCAACTCTCGCAAATTGGAACCTCCCAACAAGACAGAAAAAAGACGGCATAAAAACGAGCGTCATTTGCTGCTCAGCCCGATGGCAAAACAGTGGTTTGCAGAAGCATTTGTTATAGGTTTCCGAGGTTTTGTTCCTAGGCCACTCAACGGACCAACCAGAAGCAAGCGTGAAACTGGAATTTTTAAGAATAATAGCGGGCATTTGAAATTCCGAAACAGGAGCATTCACTTCCCTTGGGAAATATAGCGAATTCTTGGCTATTTCGTGTCGTGCAACTATATTCTGAAAATAGTCTACGAGGACATATCCCCAAGGGATGAATGCAATATACGTGCCAAACGCATGGCCCAGAGGAGCTCTCTACCATACAATTCAGACATCTTCGGCAAACTATCCAATTCGGAGCGTGTCGATGTGTTCTAGGTAGCGGAATTTTTCGACGTGACTTCCGAACGACCGATTCTGTGCTAGCTCCACCCCGAGGTGATGAGCACAGACGCCACGTACAGAGATCGTTCGGACAGCCGTCGCGTGCGGAATTAGACTGCTGATCTGCGTTGGATGGCTGGCGACCGAGAAAACAAAAGGAATCGTCCAGTACTTCGACATCGTCTTTCGATACGTTGAGCCAATGAACACTAAGGCGATGATCATGGGCGGCCGCGCAGCCACCAAGCGGTGATTACTCGAGTGGTGCTATTTATACGGCAAGTATTGTGCTCACTACACATCCTAAAGAGCACAGAGCAACAAGTGAGTCTCGCCGCAGCCAACTTAATCATTTCAGTTGCGCCCGAATCAAATTGCTCCGCAACAATTCCACAGGACTGGGCGCACTAGGAGTGCGACTTTATTCTCAAGCTCCCTGAGCGAAATGTAGCAAATGGGCCCGGCGTTCTTCAGCGACTCCCAGCAGCCGATGAACTCACGTAACAGCAAGTGGTTTAACAAATGACTTCTGATGAGTCAAGCACCCCTTGTTGAATCCTCCGCCAACAATTCAAGTTCACGTCGAGTTACGCGTAATCTGTTGATCCGGTAAACGCCTCTCAATATTCAACGACAGATGTAATCTTTCCTCAAAACGGTTAGCGAGAAGGCGCTTGTAATAACTGGATTTAATACGGTGCTAAATGAATCAGTGTACAAGAAAATTGAGTCTCTAACCTCGAATGTGAAAATCCTCAGAAATGGAAGAAAGTGCCTGTACAACAAATCAACAGCCGGGCATCGATCAACAAAGGTGGATGATAAAACGGGTTGGGCTCAATCAAACAAATGGTCGTTGGTTGGGTCGGAGCACAAAGACTGTTCGTGCATCGAGAAACGGTGGGAATTATAGATTACTCAGGGAAAAATACCGAAGAAAAATGTCTAATTTCGAAATTTACAAGCTTACGGGGCTCGGACTAGATAGAGGTAAAGGAAACGGTCAGAGTAGATGACGTAAGAACAAAGATGAGTAACGTATCTTGTTTAGGGAGAAGAGCAAGGCGTAGGGCCACCTTTCAACATCACTCAAAACCCAGTGCCCTCGAAACAACGCAACAGACTTTGACAAAATCAACAGCGGGCTCCAAAAGCAGGCTGGTTCTACAAACTCGGGGTGACATTGTGAACAGGGGCAACGAACTGTTCGACGGTGAGGTCCAAACCTACTCTTTTACACGTAAAATCCAGGTGTTACTCTAGAGACGCTTTTAGAAAAAATGTTGCTTGAGGTCCTGTCTTAGCGCCATCTGAATTTCTTACCGACACCTGGCGTACACGTCCGTCGTCACCAGAAATACCCAGATGATCACACAGTAGGGTTAATCACATCTGGAGACACTTTCGTGAAAAACTACATCGCTTACTTTAAAAACACACAAAGTTTTCAACCACTTAAATGCAATCTGCGACTGATGCAGATATTCGTGCTACCATCCTCCCCAAAACTCTAAGTCGGCTCCAACAAACTTGGAACCGTTGTCACTGCAAATGGCGTCTGGCTTACCCCGCTTTCCCAAAAATCGCACCAGGGCCATGAGGAAAGAGTCCGTAGACATGGAATTGGCCATTTCAATGTGAATGACATGAGTATGTAAGCAGGCAAATATGCAGCCATAAAGTTTGAGCTCGCTCCTTCGTATAGGCACACTGAACAGGCCGATATAATCCACTCCACAGTACCTGAATGAGTAACAGTCCGTCGATGATAGCATCGACGGAATTGACGCCATCGTTTATGTGCACTGCTCAGCATAATCTCTCTTACGGTGACAACATCCACTTAACACTCGCTTGACGGCCGCCATACCTTACAAAATCCAAAACCGCCTTCTGATGCTGGCAAGTACATGGGAGGCACCCATGTGCCATTCGGATTCGTTATATTGACGTATCATGAGGCTTGTGACGGCACCGTGACTGGGAATAATCATCAGCTTCACACCGTCACCATCGTCTGGTCGGATTCTACCATGAGGATTCAGTGATCAATCTATCAGCGCTGGCATCAATCTTTCAAGGCTACCCACCTTACGAGGACTTATGGTGGACGATCTCGGGGCCCAGAGTTCCATGGAGAACTTGCGCTCTTGCAAGAGCTTTATTAGTTTGAGACAAAAGGCACTGATTTAGTAAGTACGAATGGTTCCTACTCTAATTGACACGCTTTGTCCGGCGGATACTACCACGAACACAAGTTTAACGTAACGTGATAACCAAGCGATGGCTTGCAGTAACTCAGTCTAACTAGGGTACCTTGGCACCAGCTGGTCCATTATAAAATTAAGGTCCGAGTTCGTGGTAATCGCACGGGCGTGTGTAATTTCGGGGTCCCCCTTCAACAAGAACAAGGGTAGCATTTTCGGCCACTGTTCTTCTATGTTCCGCAGAAAGCTGGGACCCCGTAACCAGATGTTCATCTCCTTGGTTGAGACATGTGACAACCCTCAGACGTCACATTAGCCGGAGTTAATTCTGAAGGCACATGCTTCCACTGCGAGACAGATGTAAAGTCTTGGATGAGTCCTACGCGATTGGCAACGAAAGTTGCTAAACGCGATGAGGTGATCTGTAGGTATTGCAACAATATTGTAGAATCTGTCCACAGTAAAACTTTACTTTTTGGAGTGTTCAGTTGACGAATAAGGAAATACATCAGGTCGGATGATGGAACTTGATATCGTAAATGCCTTCCTTGAGGTCATCCTAGGTTCTTCCACCGGGAGGTCGCTTCGGATACTATTGTCTGAGGCAACTACACTTAGATAGCCCACCGCCCCATAAATGACCTCTGACGCGCCACAGCACATACACAATCCAACAAGGTTTACTGACCGAAGTCCTTGCACAACGCATCTAGGTAATACTGCGCAGTCTACGGATCCAACATCATTCAGACAAGCCTCCCAGTGCACCCGATCATGTCCCCTTTGCAGTGTGAGACTAGAACAAAATGGCAACGATGTCGTTTCGAAGGGTTGAACATTCAGCTCGTAAGTCACTGGTGGTCCTTTGAAAAATTCAGAACCCCACCATAGAAAACTTAGTGCACCTCAGTCACGACACAGAACTCTCGCTTGCAGGAGCATCTCTTCAATGTCAGCGGGTATTTACTAGAACGAATGAAACCCCTCACAAATTGTTGTTCAGATCCAAACCCTGGAGTAATGTTTTGCTGAGACACACCCCGAAGATTATACATACCTCACCGAGCTTATTCGGGTTAGGTACCGGATGGTGTGGTAAACACCATCTCTATGGTACAGTCGTACCACTCTTATTTATAAAGCCCTTCCTGATGTGCTCCATTGTCACGGCCGAGTAACCGGGGCTTAGTTCCCGGTCTCGAATCAACCGTTTACTCAACGCGGCAAGGCGTTTTTCAGTCAGATATTTATTGTTGCGCAATACTCATCTATCTTGTCTCCACGGCAAACCTATATCAACGTGTTCGTCGATGAGCCTTACACTGCTCTCAGTCAGATTTAATGCCCACCTGTCTTCCACAGAAGGCTCTTTGCCGTCCGAAGTGCATCTGTCAGTGAAATCCAACTCATACATCCCTCGGATCGGATCATTCAACGAGACTGGGCGTACTCCAGTGAGGTTTACACAGTGTTCATTCCGGGCTTCCATGCAATAGGGACCTCGGAGGCCCTAACCGAAAATGGTCCTGCTCGCATAAAGCTGACTGACGCTGCCCAGTCTCTGTTCCAGCACCCGGTGTGCTTCAGGGTTATCGCATCCTATCAAAATTCCCACGCCGGTTCTAGTTGAACTCTTGAAAGAAACATCATTCAGATAAGTCCATCTATCTAATTCTGACTGGTGGACAACGTCAGTCTGAGTCAGCGACAGCTGTTTCATGGTATAAACCGAATTAGCTGTGATGGAATGCTTCTGATCCAACGACTGCAACTCAGCCGATACCTTATTGCATGCTGTTGCAGAAGTTCCGCGTCGAGTACGGGACATCATCTGGCAGGACTGTCCCTGCAGACCAGTTGACTTAGCAATAGATTCATCGAGCGATATAGTGTCAGGCCCGTTGTCAAGGAGGGCATACGTTGTCACTGACGCTTCCGGGTCAACCAACCTGATGGAGACAAATCCCAGACAAACGCCGTTTACACTGGACTTAGCACCGCACAAGGATGATCTTGTCTTTTCCTTACCCGTTCTGGATTATCCTCATGGACTAGCGTATGATGGCGTCGACCCCAACGCGGTACCGCACATTCTATCTGTACTCTACAAGACTTGTCCATATAGTTCGCTTCCAGGCAAACAAAACAGCGTCCGGTGTTCTTCAGCATTGCCTTGCGTTGCTCCAAAGACTGACTACTGAGCCAACCGCAATCGGATATGTCGTGATTGCCATTACAAACCGGACGCTTCCAGCTCACCCTCTCATAAGTTACACCTACGTCGACATCGCATCTCAAGTATCTGATTCCAGAAGGTCCAGAGGATGGTGAGTTACTCGCCCTGCTTTTTGGGCGAGCAGCTAACTGACCATACCGACTAGCACAGACTGCCACTCTTTTTTCCACAAAACGTAACAAATTGCTAAAATTGGGTTCCATTCCGCACTCAGGTATGCTTCCGCCAACTTCTGCCTATCTTTCCTGCAGATGGTAACGCAATCGCCCAATTGCTTTGCTGAGGTTTGTTGTGCAGTTCAGTTTGCATCGTGATCTAGCTGCATTAACATCGTATGAGGGCATTTTATTTTACTGGCTAGTCCACGCAAACCATCAACATCGCCAGCGACTAACTTAGTAACCATGGAAGCCTCCTTGCTTACCGCTTGCAGAATATCATGTCGGCGACTCAACTGCTAGTGCAAAATTCCCATGGCCTCTGTAATACCCACTTTCTTTGGTAAAAGTGCACAGTGCGTAGTTGCATCTTTCGTCCCACCACGACAATAATGCAACAAATATGAAAGATCTGATCCTTCGTCAACCAATTTCTCTACCACGTCACCTTCAAAATTTCTGAGAAAGGTAAAGTAATTCTTCGGTGATTCATCGAAACTATCCACCTCAATTTTCGGAAGACCAGCTCCAAGAACCAAAGGTCAGAAAACTCGCTCTAACGACTCGACGGTGTCTAAACAAAAAGGTTTGTTCCGGAAGCTCTCGGTTGACCAGGGTGGTGTAGTGTGCTAAACTTAATCCCGGTTTGTCGGGACGGGCTCAGATTTCGCGGCTTCACCATGTCTTTCATGGAGTTCGAGCGGTCTACGTCTCAGTTTCAGGTCCTCTGTCTTCAAGATCAGCTCTCTCTCTCTCTAACAGGTCATCAGATCTTCATTAGAAACATTCATCAGAGCACGATTAGGCAAAACGGGAAATACAACAATGGATTTGCACACATTCTGCATCTCTTCTAGTGGGGCCACCACCGTCCCTATTGCTACCCCTGGGCCGGATCCCTGCTTAGTTCTATGGGTTCCAGGCAAATAACAATCATACACGGCAGCACTCGGTTCATATGAGACCCTATCATGAAGAAAGTTTCTGGCATGAAAGATTCGTTCGTAAACTTCAAAGAATTAAGATAAACAGAAAAGAGTACATCAACATAGTTATGGGTATCAAAACGATTCTCGTCCAACGGGGGGAATGGTTCATGGGACATTGTAGCAGCCTCGATTAGTGAAGAAGTGCTTGCTCGTCCGGTGGCGAGACGCTAGTCTCGGATGGCAGGATCAGCCTCGCTAACGCCATGATTATCAGGACCGGTGGAACCTTTCACAATTTTCGACTTCGCCATTCTTGCAGAATGCCGGAATTCCATGACCAGATAGCGCTCCTATTCTTCCTTGTTAGAGTGCAAAAATTCTCGGTCAGATGATGAGGAATTCGAGTATAGTTAAATCGTTAGCCAACGATTCAAATTCACATCGAGTTACGCGTAATCTGTTGATCCGGTAAACGCCTCTCAATATTCAACGACAGATGTAATCTTTCCTCAAAACGGTTAGCGAGAAGGCGCTTGTAATAACTGGATTTAATACGGTGCTAAATGAATCAGTGTACAAGAAAATTGAGTCTCTAACCTCGAATGTGAAAATCCTCAGAAATGGAAGAAAGTGCCTGTACAACAAATCAACAGCCAGGCATCGATCAACAAAGGTGGATGATAAAACGGGTTGGGCTCAATCAAACAAATGGTCGTTGGTTGGGTCGGAGCACAAAGACTGTTCGTGCATCGAGAAACGGTGGGAATTATAGATTACTCAGGGAAAAATACCGAAGAAAAATGTCTAATTTCGAAATTTACAAGCTTACGGGGCTCGGACTAGATAGAGGTAAAGGAAACGGTCAGAGTAGATGACGTAAGAACAAAGATGAGTAACGTATCTTGTTTAGGGAGAAGAGCAAGGCGTAGGGCCACCTTTCAACATCACTCAAAACCCAGTGCCCTCGAAACAACGCAACAGCCCTTGACAAATTCACAACATGAAACCAGAGGCAACGACTTCACGGGGACAAGACATTACTTCAGTAAACGGCATGAATTCGACGGGCGCATCCGCTTAGGGAATGTTGCTGGACGAGTTGGCAGTGTCTTCCAGCATATCATGAAAAACGGGCAGACCATACTGGCATAAGACGGCTGCAGCCTCCGCCAATCGCCTGTCAACTCAAAGTGAACGTGGTCACACGAAGGCCGCTGACTTGGGCGACAATGCTGCCCTCGGTAAACATGCAGACCAACAGGGAGTTGTCTGTTTATGCAGACGTAGCACAATTTGTGGTAGTCGATGGTGGCTGACTATCCCACAGGGCTTAAATGGACAGCTGGATCTGCGACAGCCACCCTTCCTTGTAAATTACGCTGCCGCGTAGGCATACGTTGCTCCCGTGTTGCCATACGCATAGACAACACTGAAATTCCCTCAGATAACACTCTTCATTTATCCCAAGGCGGGAACGTGAAGTAAACGTCGCCACTCACAGCTCAAACCCAGCGGAGAGCCTATGCTAGGTTCCCAGCGTTCAATGGATTCCAACTAGTGGCATCCGGGAAATTTTGCCGTTAAATCTTCGAAAAATTTACACCATATTCGTCAGCATTTCTTCTTACGCATGTATTTAATCATTTGCAGCCTTACAAACTTATGTATGAGTAACCCCCGTAGTCATTGCTGGCTGCTTCTACGACCCCCGACCAAACTACAACCATCAAAGTAAAGCACCGTTGGCCGGCTGACGGGCGCTTGGCTGATCGATTGCAGAGGCCGACATAAAACGTATGCATGGTAAATGGGGATCTGAACAGAAGGAAGTGTAGACCGAAACACTGGTTCGTTCATCCTCTAAGCTATGGTCTATTCCGGCTAAGCCGAGTCATGCTGGCACCAGACAGCATTCCGTTAGCCAAATACTATTGACTGGAGCCTTGACAGTTGGGCCGCGTACCACTGGCTGTCGTTAGACTCATCCAACCAGTTCGAAATAAACCGGTCGTACAAAACAGGCAAGATCAAATCACATAAGTTTTGATTCACGCAAAATCTAATAATAATATTATTATTATAATTCTCAACGCATCTGTGAGTAATACGCTCAGTTAAGCGTGATCAGTACACACATTTTAACGTGAACCCCATACCGTACACAATTGTTAATTGTACAAAACACCAATCATGGAGAAAAAGTAATAAAACGGACAAAATAAAGAAAAACCCTGGTTTATGAAGGGGCAGTTAGCTCACTTGATTCTGAAACAATAGTTCTCAAGCTTTTCAATATTCGATAAAAAATTGTTGAGTTGTTACATCCATTCTTGCTTCACAAGGTTAACGTTAGCCTTATGTCCAAGGTCATGCCAGAAAGAAGATCTTTCAGGATGGAGACAATTAACAGCTGAAGAATTTCGCCATCGGTTGATGTGGATGGCCTCGGAAAAATATGTAGAAACTTTTGGGAAAATGAAGGAAGATAGGTGGGCCCCAGTTTTTCCGGAGAAATGGACGATCTTCTGGACTGGACTACGTTAATTCCTCATATCGACGGAATTTCAGGAATTGTCCAACCAGTACGGAATTTTGATTTTCAGGACGTTATGGAATGTTGTCTCGCGTTAGAATTAATCGCGGAATCAAGAATGGAGGGCAGAATTACGTGATAAGCAGAAGAACGTAAAATGATCACGAGAAGTATGACGAATAATGGAATCTGACATTTTCTGACTAAATATTTTATATAGAATTTATAATTTTGTGTTAGTTAATAAAGTATATATCTTTAACAGATAATTGTTATCATATAACGCGAAAAGTGAACGATTCACAGATTTTTCTAGTATATGACTACAGCCGAATTCCGATGTCGATTTGGTATATACGGCGGTCATGTATAATAGAAAAGATGTTCAGCAACACGGGAAGATTATCAGGTGGTCTGTTAGGATAGCAAGAGGCACATTCATATGTGATCTTATGAGGCGAACAGGTTGAGCTGTATATTCTCTCAACTGTTTCAACTTGCACAGCTATTGCGTGGTGATTGATAGCTATACGCAGCTGATAATCGTTAAGTATGGAGGAAGAGTCCACCAGGATGGTATAGTTTTACTACTACCTAAGATGTTGCCATATGTTGGCTGTAGTTTTGTTATGCAGCTGCAATTTTTCGACAGAGTTGGAGAAATAATAAGTTTCGAAATGAGGAATTTCTCAAATAGTAAATTTGATAGCTTTGATCAGTTCGAGGTGTGTGTGGCGTTACGTCATGTGATATAGATCTATACCACAACTCCAGCTAGTGCATGATAATTATATGTATAAATATACTATATGTACCATATATATACCATATATATATTTATATACAAGATGGCGCCTACGTGTGCGTAACAAATGCTANTATATATATATATATATATATATATATATATATATATCACGCGCCACTTTAACGTGTGTTTAATCTAAATTGTGAACTTAATGTGAACATTTTTATCCGTATCCTCGAAGTTTTCTTTTCGTGTTCACCTTGGTGGCAATCGTCATGTGTAGGTTTATCGACATCTATTTCTCTTCTCTTTATAGTGCGGTGAAATGCCGAAGGACCTGCAAGTTACCTATCCCTCACCCTTTTTGTGATCCTCATTTGTCATGAAAATTTTCGTATTGTTCTCCCTGATTTCTGCTCTCATTTTGGGCGTATTCTATATCCCGCCGTTCGGGCAACATACGACGTTGCATTTGGTGTTAGCTTATCGTGCTGTAGGACCGTTTCCATGTGTTGTGCAACGGCGTTGAGAGCTATGGTTTACAGCAAATTACACCCATTTAGGTCGTTTTAGGGATATGTTACGGCGATTCGGAATAATTTATGTGGTTTTAGGGATAATGTACGGCGATGCGGGATCATTTACGTCGTGTTAGTAGTAATTTACGATGGATCGGGATAACTTACGCGGTTTTGGGGATATTTCACGGCGATTCGGGATAGTTTACGTCGATTTAGAGATATTTTACGGCTGTGCTACAGTGGACAAATGGACCAATAGGATTAAGTTTGCGTTACAAATTTAGGGTAATTTCGGGTTCTGTATGTCAGAAACGTAATTCATCCTTAACGCACGCTCGCATTAGTCAATGTAGAGCATATTGGGTTTTTGCGTATTCTATACCTAATTGTGCTAGCAGGGGATTCACCCTCCGTTACTATTAGATTGGATCTGATGGTTAGATGTTATCAGGTCTGTTTTCAAAGATATCGTCTTCAAGCAGGGAGAGTATGAAAATCAACATGCCGTTTTTTAATGTCATGGAAGTTTCTAAGCTTCATTTGAATTGATGTATATTCTTACTGGTTCTGATTGCATGTGGGAGTTTGTTCCACATGTAGATATATTTCACTAGGGAAAAACTTGAATGGAGTTTTTTAACGGGATTTAAGAGTTTTCAAAGTGAACTCTCTGTTCCTGATGTTGTATTTTGAGTTATGCTGAAGGCTAATGACGAGTTTGAGAGTAAATTTACTGCTATGAACTAGATTATACATGAGCGCAAGGTTCAGCTTAAGACTCTGTAGCCGAAGAGGATCCAGTTTAAGCGTCTGGCAGCGTTCTCTGTAGTTCAAAGAAGACGAATAACTACTAAGTCTTTCGTAAATGCACGTTGGAGACTTTCCAGAGCTAGCCTATCAGACTTGCGCAAGTGGTTATATATAAACTTGCAGTACTCAAGTTGGGGTCGTACGCACAGCTTATAAAGGTGCAGGAAGAAGGAATGAGTGCTTAATGCATCCAATCGTTCGTCTAGTTTTGGCTACTAGAAAAGATATGTTCAGCAAAACTGAATGAGTTTGAGCAACATATACCTAGGTCGCGGACTGAGTTGACGGTTGAAATAGACTGACCATCCAGCTTTATAAAGTCCTCTGGTATATGACAACCGTGTGACACAATGGTGGATTTATTGGCTGGAAATTTAATCAGACAGGTTTGGCACCAAGACTCCAATGACATGATGTCTTCCCGTATATTTCCTAAAGAAGAATTGAGATCGCCAGTAGGAAAAGTATAGACAAGTTTGATGTCAACAGCGAATAGGTATAGTTTGCCATGTTTGACAACTTTACATAATGATAATATATATTTCCCAACGCATACATGAGAATCACGCTTGGTTATGCGCGGAAACTGTGGATATTTACAAACCATACAAAAACGAATAATTAAACAGTAGCACATACGCGAAGTTTGTTGCAAGAATTACGTGGTCGATGAAAAAATGACTGTAGTTTATGGAAGTTTCACGCACGCACTAGAGGAATGGATGAATCGCTTATTTTACCGATTTAGTCTCAAAAATGGGATGATACATTACTTCACCATTTACAAGGTTGTAGGATGGGCGATTTTTCAAATATTTCAAGGTCACTTCAGGAGGGTGTCCAAACGCACCTTTGGAATTTTTTGCCGTTAGGGAATGAAATTGGCGTCCGGAAATTGTCAAGATAGATCGGCTTTGGCGAGTAATGGCGGAAAATCTCAGAATCAAGCGAACGACTGGGCAGATTCCAACGCAGCATTTCGTCGATTGCTCGTAAACGTCACAAAGTTGAACATCTCGTGAACCGTTCTGCTTAGACGAAGTTCCGTGCGTCCAACCATCGTAGAAAAATTTCCTCGCTCAATGGATAATATGGGATTCCGGAGGGAGAATGTAATTCCACACGTTAGATGAGAAAATGTGGGGTTATAACATTTACTATGACAAGCAATATGTATGGGGAATTTTTGACGAAGAACTCGTTCGATATTATCATTTTTCTGCTTAGATTATTGTAATATATAATTCTATCTGCTGTGTGTTGTGATATTTTGCTATGCACTTGAGATTTATTCGGGTAAACGGAGAATTGAGTCGACGGTTTGGAGGGCCGCATGAAATGTGCGTAACAACTAAAGCTCACATGACATCGTTCTGTTGGACTTATTATTAAGCGCCGTATGCACATTTTGTGGCAATTTAGGCATCGCATATACATGAGTAAACACATGTCATTAAAAGAATGTTGGGTGTCAAAGGGTTTGGTGAGCGCGCAATATGCCAAATACTAAATGATCTTGGGAGTAAGTCATATAACAAACCGTTTCAAGCAAGCTGTTCTCGAAAGGCGTTGGACAGCGGAATGGTTGTCTTCGTATTACGCATCTGACGACTAAATTTTTTTTCAGACCACACTCAAAAAGGTCGTCAGGTGATACACAGAGTTTGAAGATGGACATCGTGTTTGTTAACGTAAGATAGCTGTCCAAACCCCTTTCAAAACTCTGAATGTTGTTACTGGCTCTGACTTCACTTGGAAGTTTATTCCAAATGTAGGAATACTTTACAATGAAGAAGTTTGCACGTATATTCTTCCGGGATATCGGGGTTGGCAAGGTGGAATCCTTATTCCTCAGACTATATGGAGGGCTCTGTTGTAAGTGGATGGTGATCGCTGAGATAATCGCATCCGAATGTATGAGTTTATACAGCAGCGTCAAGTTCAACTTTAGTCTACGCAGCCAAAGTGGATCAATGCCAAGTTTTTCACAACGTTGTCTATAGGTGAGCGGAGAGGAATATCCTGATAAGCTTTTGGTAAACGATCGTTGAAGGTTTTCTAACACAAGCCTGTCGGACTTGCGTAGGTGGCAGTAAATGAAGGTGCAATACTCGAGTTGAGGCTGAGCACACATTTTGTAGAGCGTCAGCTNGATGCAGCCTATTGTTCTTTCAGTTTTTGCTACCTGGAAGCATACTTGTTCAGAGAAATTGAAGGAGTTTGAGTATCGTATTCCTAGATCTCTGACCGAAGTGGCCTTATCAATATTACATATATCATCTATATACATAATGAAGAGTCTGTCCCAGGACGCTTCCTTGAATCGCTCCGCTGGTGACTGGTCTGGGCGTCGAGCTGTTATCTCCTATTTTCACTGTTTGTGTGCGGTCCACAAGGTATGAAGCAAACCAGTTGAGTAATGGGCCACGTATACCAAAAGATGCCATTTTGATCAGAAGACACTTATGAGGCACAGGATCAAAAGCTTTTTGCATATCCAGGAGTGTAATAATAACTTCATTCCCTGAATCAGAAGATATTGTAACATGATTAAAGAATTTCAGCTGACACGTCATGCACGAACGTTTGCTGGGGAACCCATGCTGGGATAGGTTTATAAGATTTTGTGATAATCAGAACCCAACCATGCGACATTTTATTATTCTTTCTAACACTAGAAAAAATTGAAGAATGGTTAATGGGACGATAATTGTTGATGTTTTATCGCGAGCCACAATTGTAAAGGGGGTTAATTATAGAATTTTTCCATTGGAGAGTGATGAAGCATGACGATAGAGAAAGTGTATAAATCTTAAGCAAAAGGAAAGGGATGTCATCCCCTCCGTGTTTGAGGACAACAGGGCGTATACTCTGTGGACCAAGAAGATGAGAAGGTTTGATAGTAGCTAACTGAGAGCGTATTTTCACTACATCAACAGTAACGTGGCTTAGGAACGTGTTTGTTTTTAAAGGGAGAGGCGGGGGCAATACATTTTCTTCAGTGTTGAAGGAAGCAACAAAATACGAATTGAAGGCCTCGCAGATTGTTACGGGATCATCTACAGTAATTTCGTTCCGTAATGTAACTACTGAGATAATAGGGTCTCTTGTACAGTTTCTGCGTTCAAATAACTGCATCAACTCAGAGCTATTCTCTTTGCTGTTGAGCGCACGTTTTTCCTCATTTAGGTGGAGCATTTTGTTTTAGTTTCTATAATGTCAAACATTTTGTGCATTTCAATAAATAAGGGAAAAATAATGTTTTTCGGTATCGTGATATCATATTTTTGAGCTCACATTCCTCTTTTGGAGTGAGGGTCCAGCTTTTACCACACACACTACGGCGTTTAGATATTTCCGGGGCTAAGATGTTCATACAAAATCTGAAGTGTTCAGTGAATACTTTGGTTGCTGTACTAGGGTCAGAGGTCAGAAAGAATGTGTTCCACACCAATGACCTTAACAGAGTGGTGAACGTACTCCAGTCGATTAATTTTATTTGGCGATAACGCTTTTACAGCATTTAGGTCAAACATGAGGTTGACCACGTTGTGATCACTTCCTGGGAACCGTTCTAGGACGGATACTTTAGCAGAAGAGATACCTGTTGTAAAAATAAGATCTGAAGTGTGGTCTAGTCTGGTAGGTGCTACGACGTGTTAGCGCCAATCATTTGCTTGGTTACATGCAAGAAACTCTGCTTGATTTGCAGGGGCTATGAAGGAGGTCCAAGAAATATTGGGCATATTGAAATCTCCACCAATTATTTTGCACTGTGTGAGCAATGTTAATACATAATTCAGTCCATTGATAAGATTGGTCACGTCGTCATGAGAGGAATTAGGTGGTCTGTAGGCACATCCTAAGACTAGTTCACGGGATTTAGTCGACACTGATAGCCACAATGAGTCATCAATTCTATCAAGACACGGCTCATCGAGTATTCACTGCTATCAACGGTTTATACGGAGTTGTTCGAGTTACACCAAGTGGAAAAGATATTTAAATAATCGCACGTCGGGCAGTTCATTCATTCAGATGCCCATGCCAAACTGAAATGGTATGTCGTAGTCGCGTCAGTCAGTATGCCTCGCTACATGGTACAGGTCCGTTCTAAAAAAACATGTGTGAGATGACGGTATTCATCTCACTGCCGTCATTGGCAGATGCATATTCAGTAATTCAGAACGAGAGAGACGGACCATGTTGAGTCTGAACAACGAAAAACCACAGTAATAGAGCTTGTGAGAAGAAGTAACCCAAACCGATGCAACTTGATCACCTCTGTAGTTCGCATTAGATTACATAAAATCGCTTGCAGGCGCACGATCAGCAGAGCTCCCAGTAGCTGCAACGGATGAGTACTCCAGCTCGGTAACCAAACTGTGAGACAGATGGACTGGTTTGCTCTGCGTTTGCCCTCTAATTAGTGACCAGCGATGGATGGTACTGATAATCGACCGCAGGCACCGCAGTTAGACTGGATTAGATCATTACAGTGAGAACCGTTGTGCACCGACAATCTCGGTAGGCGGCAGAAGCAAGGACTTTGTTTCTCAACAATAGGTGTTTGAAGTGCTGTTTTATTAGATTGTGCACTGTGTGTACACTCATCATTCTTGTTTCCACACTGTCTAGCTACCCTCTCAGTGAGCTCAAGCTCGTACCTGGTATCATGCAACCATAAGTGGATAGCGTTGATTCCGGACGTCCAGTGGATTTTCGAGCAACGCTTATTCTCCTTACAACGTCTATCGATATGCTAGATCCACGATAGTCGCGTCTGTAAGTAACGGGCGTCTGTAAATTCTGAGCCCGTCGAGCAACCGATTCGGACCTAAAAAGGAAGACGGTCGTATTGGTGAGTTTCTTATTAATAAAGTGCTAATGTCCAAAAACACTACGTTAAACTGAATAATGGAAGACAACAAAAACCTCGATACTGAATCCACGAACTATGCAAGTTCAGAGATTAACGGTCCGCGTAAATATGATCGAATGTAACTGTCACGTGATGGCGAAGCGGTGAAGCGAAAACGAAACAGGAGTACATAAAACAAGGGTCCGGCAAGGGAACGTAAAGAAAAACTACGCGGAAACAATTTCCTACAAGCAAACTGTACCAAGATTTAATAATACATCAAGATCAATATTCACCCAAAAAAATGGTTCGTCACTCGCGTAACTTGAGTGGTAGTGTATGATTGTGAGAAAAACTCGCAATCGGTGTAAAGTATTCCAACTAGAGGAAACAAACCAACGAGAAGGGAAGAAATAGGGCGGGGACCGTGGCCATCAACGTTTTATTAACACACAACAATTATCAAACACTCATGCAAGCAGCTGCTTCAACAGATAGCGCATTTCCGAACGCGGTCCAGTAGCAGTGACCTATTTTGCTACGTTACGCCTGTACCAACACGAAATGGCAACCCGACCTGCAAGGCTGAACTTAAGACACCTGTGGGTACTGAACGCGGAGTGATGGCCGTTGTCTGTAACCAGGTGACATGTGCAACGTACGTATAAAGAATCCAGCTACGCGCACGCGCATTCATACGCCTTCCTCCGGCAAGTGGTTTCATTGCAGGTGGGACGCCATACACGTGTGATTGGGTGTAGAAGTTCTCAATCCGAACGGCGTATATTTATCTTCTCCCCGTCTTTCCCGATTGTCTCTAAGTACACGCTTTCGTATCACGATGTTGTATTTCAACGATAGTATACGTTTCATAGTAGTTCATGCTTACGCCGAGCATTTTTGACTTTACTGTGTTAGTCCATGGAGGATGTAGCCGCTAAAACGTTTACTGATACAATAGCTATCGAAGTGCACGAGCGGTTATGCTGTGCAAGAAAATCGGTGGTGTTCAACGTACCTGATAGTATACCTCTGTTGTACATGAAAATGGCATTACTCAAAGCCAGTAGAATAGAGAAGAAAAGATGCTACTGCCTAGGACTTCACAGGAAAGTACAACAAAAAACTATACTTTGTTGCTACTGTTCACAAGTAAACTTGTAGCGAATAAAGTCATCAAAAGACAAGAGCAAATCAGGCGTGGCACGAATTTTACATCCAGCAAATCGTCTGGTGAAAAGACGTCACTCAAAAGGGGAATATTACTAGCTGATATGTCCCGAAAAAAGAACTTATGCAAGATAGTTAATAACCCCACTGATTTGAATGTAGATCCCGACTGCTTCACGAGTTCTCTAAGTCCGCAAGTTGCAACTTGAAACGCCCTTCCGTCGTCGGTCCAAGCGGACACTGAAAAACAAACCACGTCTAGCTCTGATGGCGCCGAGCGCGTCCAAGTTTTCGCAGCGAAACTCACGGTTATTGATAAAAACAACCCCTGGTCCTCACCGTCCCTTCCGTCAACCGAGGTGTTAACTGAAAAGCGTCCTAGAACTGAGGCATCCACAGTTACGCAGAGTACTGGGAGGAGCAGATTAAATCCTCTTGATGATGGCGTGGCAGTACAAGTAAGGCTATTCACTTCTTACTAACGGTCTTTCTCTCCGTATGTCGACGTTTATTTTCGGTGTTTCAGCGAGCCAGTTCTTTGTTTCCCGACGTCTATGGAGACCACTAATTTGAGTACGTTGTTGTCACTGGCCTCGGTATGTGGTCACCAGCATGACTTGTTTCCGGCTTGCAGGAGTGTCCAATCGGTTTGTCAACACTCCAGCATCAGACGTCCGTGGGTTCAATTTGACAAACAGAATGTGTGGACTGTGTTATGCCTTAGTGAAAAATGTCCTGTTTTTGAGGAAAAGCTCCTAGTTGCAGAAAGTTCTACTGTTTTGAATTGTACCCTAATGAAAACGGTCAAGCCACATCTTAGTCGACCCAAATAAGCATCCGTCAAAACGTCTCCCAGTTTTTATATACACAGTTAACTTTATTTTGTTTTGACTTCAAACTGTAGCGTTTTGTACAGCACAATCCTCATTGTTTCTAACATTTTTTCACCTTCTTCAAAGTCACATGTACACTCGCCTAAATCACGTGGGTTGATTCAATCAACAAAATACACACTTCCAAGGTCGCGAGCCCTGTGTTCTGTAACGCGCAACCGAAACCAGCGGGCGCGCACGAATCGAATTTGAGTTGTGTGACGGGGCGTGCTGCTTTGTTGTGGGTGCCGTCTTAGCTTTCGTTTGTGTAAGTCGTGCGCATAGCTTACTGTGCCTTCGGCTCATGTTTGTTCGTATTGTTTCTCTTTTCAGAACTGTTGTTCGAACCCCTACTCCAGAAGAGCGTTGTCCCCTGGTGCGTCCACGTTGCTCTAAGGTTTGTCCGCGAAGTCACGGGCATCCAGAGTATAGTCGGCTGGCCTGCTGTTACAGTTCTCCCATTGCGTCGTTGTCACGTGTGTACGGAATTTGGGAGAGTTAACGAATAACGGAATCCGCATTTATTTCAGCACATCCCCAAATTCATCGGTCGTCGGAATTATCTCCGTCGTGACTTCCAAAGTTACGTAGAACTATACGACAGATCGATTGGATACTTCATTCCGTGTGGTGGAACTCTAAACGACGCATCTTCACGAACTACTGTGAGTCAGCTGTTTACATTTTTCATAACTTCTTGATTTCTTATTCACACCTGAACTGTATACAACGTTTAGATCCACTACATAATTTGGTGAGCCCGAATTTCTTTTCGTTTTGCCCATTGTACATATATATACCTTTTTTGTTCCGCTATCGCTAAGCTCAGAACTCCCAGTGTTTTTGCAATGATTTCCGATCCCGACACCAGTTTGTTATCCGAAGACGCTATCAATCTTAAATTGCCTGCGTTTGGTATTTTCAACCTCCGCGTTTGGTTCACTCAACTAGAAGCATTTTTCTGTTTCCGTAAGACTACTTCCCAGGTCACCATATTCTCTTACATCGCCACAGAGTTGTCCACTGACATCGCCTCCGAGGTAATTGATATACTCGACCCCATGCCAGACGATTCTACATATGATAAACTAAAGGCTGCTATTTTAAAGCGTACCACGGCTTCAGACGAAGCTAAGCTGCAACAGTTGCTTTCTGGTGTCGAGTTAGGTGATTGCACCTCCTCTCAATTACTCCGCCACATGAGATCTCTGGTTGGCGATAATAACATAAGCGACTCCATCCTCAGGCAACTATGGACGAAATGCCTCCCGCTCAATACTTCCGTTATTTTGTACGTACAATATCCTGACACTCCACTAGGAAAGTTAGTAGAAACGGCAGACAAGGTCCACGAATGTTTCTCTAAACGTTCAGTCAGCCATGTACGTGACCCTTCCCCCCGCACTGACCCACAACAGGATACTCTCGATAACCTACAACGCCATGTGTCTTAAATGACACTTACTGTGAATAACTTAGCTGGACGCCTTATGAAGGGTCGCAACTTCTCGCGCAACCGATCCCGATCTCGCTCGCGACCTCCCACTTCCAAATTTCAAGCCTCTTAAGTCTGTTATTACCATAAACGTTTCGGTGACAGTGCCCGAAAATGCACCCAGCCATGTGCATATGCCAGCTTACTCCCTAAGGGAAGTGCGAATCAGGAAAACGACCTGGCCAGCCAGCAATGGCGACGGCTGTCACTGGCCAAATCAGCAGTCGCCTCTTCTACATCTACGACAACTCCACTGGACTCCGCTTCCTAATCGACACCGGTGCTGAGGTCAGTGTTATACCTCTAGGTAAATTCAAACGCGACCTCAAACCCACGGGTTACACCCTACAGGCGGCTAACAGTTCTAAAATTGCGACCTATGGCCACCATCTGTTGACGGTCGACCTCGGACTTCGTCGAAGTTTCCCTTGGATATTTATTATTGCCGACGTTCAACACGCAATCATCCGCGTCGATTTCCTCACAAAGTACGGTTTGGCTGTTGACCCCAGCCGCCGGAAGCTGGTAGACAGCACAACTACTTTGTGCGTTCAAGGTGAAGTCACCATCTTAAACTCGATTGGACTTCGAATGGCTTTACCAAAGGCCAACCAGTATACGGTGCTACTGAAATAATTTCCCGGAGTCTACCAAGCAACAGTCAACACCACTGCGCCGAAGTATGATGTTTTCCATCACATAATCACCAAAGGACCACCCAGGTTCGCGCGTCCACGCCGGCTGCCGCCAGAAAAACTTAAGATCGCTAAAGAGGAATTTGCGGAAAGTCTGAGGCTCGGAATCATTCGTCCTTCAAACAGTCCGTGATCGTCGCCTTTACACATGGTCCCCAAGATAACGGCGGGAGATTGGAGACCATGCGGTGACTACCGAATGCTTAACAACGCAACTGTCCCCGACCGCTATCCCATTCCGCATATCCATCGGCTTGTCTGGAAAAACGATATTTCCCACAACAGATTTAGTCAAGGCATATCACCTGATTCCTGTGGCCCCCGATGACATCGTCAAGACGGCCGTCACAACTCCATTTGGCCTATTTGAATTTGTTCGTATGCCTTTTGGCCTCAGGAACGCCTCACAAACATTTCAACGCTTCATCGACCAAGTTTTACACGGACTAGACATTGTGTTTGTCTACACTGACGGCATGCTCGTTGCCAGCAACAACGCGCAGGAGCACCTATCTCACTTAAAGTCTGTCGTTGAGCGTTTAAACCACTACGGCGTCACAATCAACACAACAAAATGCATCTTCGGTGCCTCTTCCATCGACTCTCTCAGTCATTGCATCGACAAAGACGGCATCAGACAGCTACCGGAGAAAATCAACGCTATTTCGGATTATCCATTGCCTCAATCTATAAAAAGCCTCCGTCGATTTTTTGGGATTGTTAATCACTATTGTCGCCTCATTCCCAATTGCTCCGACATGCTCAAAACATTGACTGATTTGCTGAAAAATAACCCCAAAAGTTCGTCTTTACTCCAGAAGTCACCACCGCTTTCAATTCCGTCAAGCAGGCTCTGGCTATCGCCACATCCCTCGGCTATTTGAGTGCTGACGAACGTGCACGGCTAGTTCTAAAGACCGACGCCTCTCAGTCTGCTGACGGTGCAGTCTTGCAGCAAATCATGGACGATGACGTCCGACCACTATCCTTTTTCTCCCGAAAGCTATAACTTGCCCAAACGAGGTACAGTACCTTTGGCAGAGAATTGCTAGCTATGTACCTTGCCGTCAAGTATTTCCGATATGTGTTGGAAGGGCGTCAATTTACTATCCGCACAGACCAAAAGCCACTAGCACACGCTTTTAACATTTCCCCAGACAGATACTCCCCGAGAGAAACCCGCCACTTGGACTTTCTCTCCCAGTTCACGACGGACATTCTCCACATAGATGGTCCTAGCAACCCGGTCACAGATGCTTCATCTCACGCACACATTCATCACTTATCAACATTCCTCATCGATTTAGAAGCCACAGCGGCAACACAAAAAAACGATGAGGAGTTCAGTGGACTGCGCTCTCACGAATCTCTGAAATTCATCCGAATACCGCCCCTTCACCGCGACTCTAAAATGTACTGTGATATCTCGAACGGTGAACCTCGACCTTATGTCCCCACAATAACCGGCGAAATATTTTCAGCCATTTCCACTCTATCTTCCATCCTAGCATCCGGTCCACCGTCAAGCTAATCACCGACCGTTTTGTCTGGCCAACCATGCGCAAAGACATACGTGCATGGACCAAGCATTGTTTATCATGTCAGCGAAGTAAGGTACACCGCCACACCCTCATCACATCTGGCACTTTCAGTGTACCCGACGCCCGCTTCAGACACGTCCACATTGACATTGTAGGCCCACTTCCACCTTCGAAAGGCTTTTCGCATTTGTTGACGTGCATTGATCGTTTCACACGATGACCGCAAGCGACGCCCATACGCGACATCCCAGCCAAGAACGTCGCACGGACGTTTGTGGAAACTTGGGTATCCTCTTTCGGCGTACCTACCTCCATCACTACTGACCGCCGTTTCCAGTTCACATCCACGCTGTTTCGCGACCTGCAGCACTTACGCGGCTGTGAACACGTCCGAACAACCGCCTATCACCCAGCATCAAACGGCCTAGTGGAACGTTTCCATCGTCAACTTGAAGCTGCCATCCTTGCTGCGACATCTGGCTCAAACTGGTCAGAAAACCTACCACTCATTCTGCTTGGCATTCGTAACACCGTCAAGGAAGACATCGGCTGCACCCAGGCTGCACTCGTCTATGGCAGTACCTTACACCTACCAGGTGAAATGTTTACGGATGCTAGAATCATTTGCGAGATAGACCCAACGTCATACGTCACCCGTCTGAAGCTACACACGAGCAGATTAAAGCCAACCCCGACGAGGACCACCCCGAGTCAGACTCGAGTGCACGAAGAATTACGCACTTGCCTCTTCGTGTTTGTCAGAGCTGACGCATAAAAGAAGTCCCTCCAGCCACCGTATGACGGCCCGTTTAGAGTACTCGAACGCTAAGACAAGTATTTCATCATTAGCCGTAACAGCACTCGCGATTTAGCAAGCATTGACCGCTTAAAAGTGGCCGATGTGGATCCTACAGACTTGCCGCCTTCTCCTCTTGCCGTGACTACCTCTTCCTCCCATCCAGATCTTCCGAACCAATTCATCTCACACTCCCCAAAGACACTTTCAGACACCACTACTCTTGCTGAGGACGTGAAATTCTTTCATCTCCATCCACCACAAACACGTTGTGGACGACCGCACAAGCCACCTGTTCGTTTTGCAGACTACTTAGAGTAATGTCATTCATCTTCATTTCGAGCGTTTTCATACCCTAACTAACGCTCTAAGGAGGAGTTCTGTAGCGTTTTGTACAGCACAATTCTCATTGTTTCTCACATTTTTTTCACATGTACACTCGTTCAAATCACGTGAGTTGATTCAATTAACAAAATACACACTACCAAGGTCGCCAGCTCTGTGTTCTCCATCTGCGTCGCCGTCACGTGTGTACGGAATTTGGGAGAGTTAACGAATAACGGAATCCGCATTTATTTCAGCACATCCCCAAATTCATCGGTCGTCGGAATTATCTCCGTTGTGACTTCTAAAGTTACGTAGAACTATACGACAGATCGACTGGATACTTCTTTCCGTGTGGTGGGACTCTAAACGACGCACTATCACGAACTACTATGAGTCAGCTGTTTTCATTTTTCATCACTTCTTGATTTCTTATTCACACCTGAACTGTATACAACGTTTAGATCCACTACAAAACTAACAGATATCTTTTACACCGTAGGCACTCTGACTGTGTGTAGGTTAACGTAAAGTGCTTCCCCAAGAACATATTATTAACTATGGAATTTTTATTAAACTATGAACGTTTGGCTTACATTTTTGACCTATCACCACTGACAACGGACTTATAGCCAGAAAAGTTCGTTGAAAGTCCTGCCGGAAGAATTGTATTCCTTGGAAGGGCGTGGTACTACTTGGGATCGTTAAAGCTTGATTGTGAAGAACTTTTGCACTCGAATGTACAAAAATCCCAAATGTAATAAATGATGTGCGGAGTCAGAGAAAATGTTATTCTGATATACACATGCATCGAGATGATTGTTGTACAGGTTTTTCGTACTTAACGTGCAACGAAGTACACACCTTTTCAGTCCTATTCCAAGTAACAGAATGGTTAGGTGAGTACTATTTTCTGTATTACCTACACAACTTTGCAACTCATCAATAGATGTTCACACTACGACCATCATTAAGGTCTAAGTCAAATGTGCTCTAGTAAGTTACGAGTGGGCTTAGAAGACAATAGTCCAGTTGTTGCATAACAACTGCATGCGGGTGACAAAAGAGTCGTACATGTAATTCTGAGAGTGGGCACCTGCAACGGGCAGCAAGTAGGGGGAACGGCATGTTTCTTACTACCAAGAGAGCTTGTTTATCCACACGCAGACTGTCGATACATCAGGTTTTCTGCCACCAACAACCAAAATTAGTCACTATCCTTCATAGGTGTCAGACTTCACGACGTGGACTTGTAATGACCAGCGATCGTGTGGCTTCTCTAAGGATCCCGGCTGCAACCATGTTTTATTGCTTTTCTATTCTGTACGCATGGTTCTGTGTACGCCTACAATAGAAGGCCTGATATGAACTCAGTTGCACTTTCTTCAGCCGTGTGACTAATTGCACGCAGCGAATGTTTGCTCCGCTTCTAATGACCCATCTGTTCTTCCATTATTCAAGGTCGTTTGACCTGAACCTTTTCGAGCGTTGTTTAACGCATTCGATGTTCCCACGCACTTCTGACTTGGCGAGCTTTTGATCGTCGCCGAATGGGCAGTGGCCCACTTCGCGCTTCTCTTCTTTCGCCTCTTGGTTGCTGCCGTTGGTCCCAGATAAGGCTGGAACTAACTGCTTATCATATTTCCTAGCATTGCTGGAAATGTGCAGTCTGTTTCCGAACCCTGACGTGTTCACTTGGTTTGATGTCTATGAGACTACGTTTCGACTGCTCTTCAGGAAAGGTGTTTCAAATTGTTAGTGGACGAGAATCGGGTGCATACCTACTTGTCTGCTACAGACTTAACGACCTAAGTTTAAGTGCCGGCCTTGTTTCTCTCTCCCAAGCCGTTGTTCCACTCACCTATGTCTTACAGAAAATTGTGAAGCTGACCAATGCTAAAGTACGGGAACGTGAGACTGTGCGATATCTGCCATTCTATTGTTGAAGCAGCTTCGAGAGTTGTCCAGGAAGTTGTTTAAATTGAGCCTGTGTTTCGAAGGCTGTTGCATTTTTTCGGTGGAATGCAGAAGTTTAGCCCACAAGAAATTGCTCCCAGTTGTAATATACTCAGCCGCACCGAAGACAAATCAGTTACATACCTACTGGGGTTTTTAGTTGATGTAACTTCGAAGCAGCAACTCGCAGGCGATTTTTTGAATGAATCTGGCGTGGACTCATTGAATTGTTCAAACTTTTCAGGAAAGAAGCTCGCAAACTCCGGATGAATCCGTCCGCCAGTTCTCACATCATCTACCGATATTGTTTGTAATTTTTTGTGTTAGTATGACGGGAAAACGGCGAAAGTTTGGAATCACAAAACACACTCCAGCGTGGGTGGGAAATACTGTGGTGCAGGTGCAAGCAACCGCCACACACAACACCGGCATCAGCTATCATTCATCATCTCCTGGACACCCATCATCAAGTGGTTCAAACGCAAGCATGCGCAGTTGTTGATAAGCCACTTTAGCGCTCGGCGCACGAAGCCGCGTTTTCCCCAGGTACGCAATTATCAGACGCGAAAAGCGAAAGGCCGTTGATGAGAGAGACCAAATGTTTACTCGACGAAATGTACAAGTGGTCTCTGATAGCGCTATAAAATGCACCGACACGCGAATCAGCCAGAGAAGCTAGAGACCGGCCGTCGACGAGCAAATAAACCGGAAGAATGTGGCACATGTGCCCTTCGGGTTTGCGCCACGTTCACATGACATGCAGACAAACAATCGGACAGCATATATCATGCGAGCTTTCATAATAGCCCAGGTACAATATTCAACTATGAGTTTTGGAACTATTTTACACATCCTACCGCAGGCAGGCCAGTGAACTCTCCAAGCCACTACACTCCGGTTGTTACAATATGCTGTCATGGTAAATGTGTCATTGGTTGATTACCGAACAAATCCATCATAGATTTCTCCTGTATGTTTAGTAGCAAACTTGATTTGATGAGTTGTAGTATGCATTTGGTAATATGCAGAGAAGTTTGTCGCGCCATATTAGTGCGTACGTGCACTGAATTAACGTTTCCTCAGGTGTACGCAGAAATACCAGGAGCGAAGTGAAAATACAAATAATTGCGAGACCGAAAACATACTATGCGGTGATTAAAAATGATCTCGATCAGCGCTAGACGACACCGATACGCGAAACAGCTAGGGAGGATAAGAATCCGACCGTTGAGCGCGCGAGCAAGCCAGAATAAAGATGTGTCGCGCTTGGCGCGTATAAGCCGACAAGCATGCAAACGAACAAACGCGATCTCATGCATCAGGCAGACGGCAGGCAAAGATCCTAAAGGTCCTATGTACAATATGAGCTAAGATTTCAGGGGGGTTTTGCACACNATGGAAGGTTCAAGCGCGACATCCAATACGATATCGAGGATGTTCGCGATTGAAGATGCCGCACACGTCATGCCGGTGTCGGACGAGACATGCGACAGAAAATAGAACGAAACTGGCTGAGTATCAGTACAGAAATAAATGACGTACTCAACCAAATCATACAGCGAATAGAGACATTCGAAAGAGAGAAACTTGGGCAAACGCAATTGTTGTTTTGAAAACGATATGTTTTCGGGGAAGAAAATTTTTGCGATTTTTTTGTTATGACCGACAAAATACGAGATTTCACAAACACTAATCCTATATCAGACGTTTCGGCCAGTGCACCCTACGACCTGAACGCGTTACTGCGGGTGCTGGCTTTATCGGCAAAGTCGTGATGTCTGCTGAGGACGACAAACTGGGGCAAGGCTATTCCGAGACAGCTGCCGGCGTGGATAGAGGCTGCGGAGGAGCATTGGGGGCTTCCTCTGTCCTTTCGAAGTAGGCAAGTTTCAGACGATCGATGCTAACCTTGTCCCGAATACCTTGACGCTCAAGCACGTAAAAGCGACCCATTCGTTGAAGCAATCTGAAAGGACCTTCATAAGGTCGCTCGTGCGAGCGTCGTAAGCCATCTACGCGAACGAACACATGTGTGCAGTCGTGGAGGTCTCTAGGAACAAACACCTTGAGGCGTTGTTCTCGTGTGTCCGTGACACGGAGGCGGCGCATGTGCGAAGCGAGCTGTTTGGCGTAAGATGCATCATATCGCGGGGCGTCGGCGGCGGGTGGAAATTAATCGCCAGGAAGACGCAGTGGTTGGCCGTACAGGAGTTTGGCGCTGGAAACGTGAAGGTCAGTCCTGAGGGCGGCGCGGATGCCGAGTAAAACCATTGGCAGGGTTTCTGTCCAACGGATTGCGTCGACCGCGGCGAGGGCTGCTTTTAGATGTCGGTGGAAGCGTTCGACCATACCGTTCGCAGCCGGGTGGTATGCCGTGGTCCGCGTGCGATGACATTCAAGCGCGCTCAGTGTTTCCGCAAAGGAACCGCTCTCAAATTGAGTGTCACGATCGGTCGTAACCTTGGCCGGGCAACCATGAGATGCCACCCAACGCTCAACGAATGCGCGTTCTACAGTATCTGAACGGACGTCGACTATGAGGACGGCCTCTGGCCACCGCGTGAAACGATATACCATCGTCAAAAAATATGTCAACCCATTGAAAGGTGGCGAAAGACTTACAATGTCGATGTGGAGATGAGCAAGTCGAGATGTAATCGAAGGAAATCGGCCAATCGGGGCCGACACGTGGCGGTGAATCTTAGTCTGCTGACAAGCTAGGCAAGATCGTGCTCACGTGCGAAGATCCTTTTGCATTCCAGGCCAGACGTACCTATCGGAAATGAGCTTGGCCGTGGCCCGGATGCCAGGATGGGCTATGTTGTGCAGCGTGTCGAATACGTGTCGTCGGAAAAGAGTTGGAACTAGTGGACGTGGATGTTCACTAGAGATATCGCAAACGATAGTGTCTGCAGATGTTGGCACGTGTTGATCCGTCAGCCGTAGAGCTGATTGTTTGCAGGAGGTGTAGATATCATTTTCCGAACGTTGTGCGTTGGCCATGGCGGTTAAATCGATTGAGTCTTGACCAACTAGTGTCGACACTTAGGATAAAGCATCAGCCACAACGTTATCGCTGCAAGAAACATGGCGTACATCAGAGCCAGACTGGGATGCGAAGTCAGGATGTCGAACTTCGCGGAACGAATATCTCTCAGACTTAGTGCGGAAAGCAAAAACCAACGGTTTGTGGTAGGTGAAAACCACAAACTGGCTTCCCTCGAGGGCATGTCGGAAGTGACGAACGGCCAAGTAAATTGCCAACAATTTACGGCCGAACGTGCTATACTTAGTTTCAATCGAAAGTAAACGCCTGGAAAAGAAAGCGAGCGGTTCCCAGAGTCCATCGACGAGCTGTTGAAGTACGACGCCGACCGCAGTGTCTGATGCGTCAACTGCTATACTTATTTTCGAGGCTGAGTTGAAGTGGTGCCACATAACGTTGGTGGCTAACGCATCCTTGATCCTATGGAACGATTCGATGGCTGTCGTTGATAACTCTACGCCTCCGTTGACACAGCGGCGGGGTAAATCGGTTAAAAGCTGCATTAGCTGAGCGCAACGTGGAATAAACCGCCCATAGTAGTTGACCATCCCGTTAAATCGACGAATAGCAGCGAGGGTGGTAAGACGGAGAAAATCGCGGATTACTCCTACCTCATCGGTTAACGATCGAATACCGTGCCGGTCAACGTGGTGCCCTAAAATCTTTACCGCCAGGTGGCCAAAAACGCACTTTTCTGCATTAATTGTTATGTCAAATGTTGCTAGTTTGTGGAAGAACCGCCTCTGATGAATCTGGTGTTCTAATTCAGGAGCGCTTACAACTAATAAGTCGTCGATGTAGGAGTGGACGAAATCCACACCCCTTGTGACGTCGCCGATAAAACGTTGGAACGTTTTGTGCAGCGTTTCGCAAACCAAACTTATAATGTCGAATAAACCGAATGGTGCGATGACGGCTGTCTTTGCGACATCCGCGTCCGCAACCGGGATCTGGTGGTATGCGTGCACCAGATCAATTTTCGAGAGAACACGGGTACCATGAAGGCTAGCCGTGATGTCCTGTATGTGCGGAATCGGGTATCTGTCAGGTGCAGTGACGTTGTTGAGCAATTGATAACCTCCACAAGGGCGCCAATCGCTTAACGTTTTAGGGACCATGTGGAGTGGAGGGGCCCAAGAGCTACTGGACGGGCGGATGATTCCGAGCTCGATCATGTGCTCAAGCTCAGCGTGGGCCATTTTAAGCCTGTCTGGTGTCAACCTGCGAGCTTCGGCGAACACCGGCGGGCCTGTCGTGACTAGGTGGTGCCTCGTGGAATCTCTGACTGCAGGCAGAAATGATGACTGTCGAAAAACATTGGAATACTTATCGATTAGTTTCGTAGAGCATTGATACACGGGACTGATTGATACCTTATCGGTTAAGATCCCGGTAACCATAAGCTCTGTCATTTGGTTGACTAGGCGGTGTCGTCGAGGATCCACCAAAAGTTCGGAGTGCTGGAGGATGTCGATACCGATAATCGCCATTTGAACGTCGGCGACCGTGAAGATCCAGCGAAAAGGCCTACGGAGACCTGAATCAAGTGTGCGAGAGCGCTGACCGAACACTTTTTATAGTGCTTCCGTTGACCGCGCGAAGATTCGAAATAGATGACCTGTTTAAGCCGTGGGCGTCAGGTGGGATCACGCTGACCTCGGCACCTGTGTCGATAAGATAGCGAATCCCCGACTCGTGAACTTTTAGAACGAACAGACGACCAGACGGGCGAGTTACGTCGTTAACCACGTGGATTTGGCTGCCTTGTTTGGTAACTGGACCAAAGGTACAAGGCTGTCGGCATCATCGGACTTTGTTGCAAAATTGCTGGTGATACCAGCAGTGACCCGGACTAGCGTTCGGTGAGAGCTGGCGAGAATTACGTGACCCTGCGTGGCTACCGTATCGTCGAATGGGGATGGCCGAACGTGATCTCAAACGCTGCGTCGTTAAGGCCTAAAGTTATTAATTAGGGTGGCAATTGCGCCCTGGCCATTCAACGTGATCTGGGAAAACAGTGGTGCCGTATGTTTACCCGATCCGGTGAATGTATCGCATATCCTTAAGCAAACGCTGTAGCCACATCTCCTCAAGTGGAGATTCTTCTATGTGTGTCGTGCCTGCCAACCGATGCATGTGGCGAAGGAGCTAGTATGGTTCACGGTTACCGAAATGGGTAGCACTCAGAAGCTGAGAAATAAGCTGGCGATCGGACAAGCCAACGCACTGAATTGCTGCCAATTTGAGTTGCTCGTAGAGTTTCGTGAAGTCCGGTAACTCCAGAATATCGTCCAATTCGTCAATGACGTGAGATGGCAGTACCGCGACTACGTGATGAAAACGCGTTAGCTCTGAACCAGTCTGCCGTAGCGCAAATTTTGCTTCTAACTGAGCAAACCACGATTTAGGATTATTCTCTCTAAAGGGTGCAAACGGTGCGGCAAATGCACTACCGGATCGTCTGACAAAACGTGCGGTTGAGCCTCCATTAAAGCGGAATGCATAATAACTAGAATTTAAATGAGAACGTAGTAAAGAAGTAGCAACTCACAGTTATACAAAAGATATACCTGTGGAAAAACAAAGTTATTCGGACGGGTTCACCAAATTAGTTGGGCTTACAAATTTAGCGCTCGGCGCACGAAGTCGCATTTTCCCCAGGTACGCAATTATCAGACGCGAAAAGCGAAAGGCCGTTGATGAGAGAGACCAAATGTTTACTCGACGAAATGTACAAGTGGTCTCTGATAGCGCTATAAAATGCACCGACACGCGAATCAGCCAGAGAAGCTAGAGACCGGCCGTCGACGAGCAAATAAACCGGAAGAATGTGGCACATGTGCCCTTCGGGTTTGCGCCACGTTCACATGACATGCAGACAAACAATCGGACAGCATACATCATGCGAGCTTTCATAATAGCCCAGGTACAATATTCAACTATGAGTTTTGGAACTATTTTACACATCCTACCGCAGGCAGGCCAGTGAACTCTCCAAGCCACTACACTCCGGTTGTTACAATATGCTGTCATGGTAAATGTGTCATTGGTTGATTACCGAACAAATCCATCATAGATTTCTCCTGTATGTTTAGTAGCAAACTTGATTTGATGAGTTGTAGTATGCATTTGGTAATATGCAGAGAAGTTTGTCGCGCCATATTAGTGCGTACGTGCACTGAATTAACGTTTCCTCAGGTGTACGCAGAAATACCAGGAGCGAAGTGAAAATACAAATAATTGCGAGACCGAAAACATACTATGCGGTGATTAAAAATGATCTCGATCAGCGCTAGACGACACCGATACGCGAAACAGCTAGGGAGGATAAGAATCCGACCGTTGAGCGCGCGAGCAAGCCAGAATAAAGATGTGTCGCGCTTGGCGCGTATAAGCCGACAAGCATGCAAACGAACAAACGCGATCTCATGCATCAGGCAGACGGCAGGCAAAGATCCTAAAGGTCCTATGTACAATATGAGCTAAGATTTCAGGGGGGTTTTGCACAC
>QNGE01004956.1:39681-51610 GCA_008508345.1 Paragonimus westermani | reverse complement strand
TTGTATGGGTCACAAGGAATCACACTGCGGACAATCAACCCAGGGCTTTCGCGTACGTTGCCAGTTCAATGTGGTGTTTACTACAACAAGTGATATTGTTCACCGACGGAAACATATGACTCTTCACATTGAAAATCACCAAGTTACGTGACAGATAGATACTGCATTGGACATCACAATCATTTCCCGTTTAACATGGACCAGCCTTGGAAGACCACCGTACGAGCCAACACAAAGAATAGCCAAGAACGCTAGTGGTCAAAGGACATCTCTTCTTGGTGAGTTAATGTGTACTTTCTGCTTCAGTGATAAATGTGACTCTGGCATTTGCTGCATATCTCCCAGCAACCACCTGAATCTTTTGGGTATAGACTGGATAGAAAAACTTGATCTGTGGAATGTACCCTCTAATTATGTTTGTGACGAACATAGCACTATTCATCTATCAAAATTTTGTGACGTGGCTACAATCCCGAGTAAACTGTATAGTGATTTTGTGCAACAGTTACTAGATACGTTTCCAGATGTTTTTACGAACAATTTAGGGAAATGTACAGAGGGTAAAGCTCATCTTTTCATCGAACCAGGAAGCAGGCTAGTGTTTTGTCCCAAGCGTCCAGTGCCACACTCGACAACAACGGCGTTGGAGGCTGAACTAGATCGTTCAGAAGCCACAGAAGTTTTGGCAAAGGTGAACTACTCCTCTAGGGCCGCCCCAGTTGTAACAGTAAAAAAGCAAACAGCTCCATTCGACTTCGTGGTGATTTCTCAACTGGTCTGAACAAGGAGTTGCAAACACGTAAGTACCCACATCCTGTGCGAGAAAACTTATTTACTCGACTCAACGGTGGCAAAATATTCTCTAAGATGGATTTCTCTGATGGATACCTCCAAGTTGAGGTGGATGATAGTTGTAAAGACCTACTGACAATGAACATACATCGAAGACTGTACCGTTACAACATACTTCCATTCGGTGTTAAATGTGCTCCAGCAATATTTCAGCAAATTATGGATACTATGCCTAGTGGTTTCGCGTTCGCTGTTTCTTACATGGACAATATCATCATTGTAAGCCACTCACCAGATGAGCACAAAACACACTTAGGACAAGTCTTTAATCGTATTGATGAATACGGATTCACCTTACGGGAACAAAAAATTCGAGTTTTTCTTGCCCCAAATCAAATATCTGGGATTCATCGTCGATTGTAATGGTCGTCGTCCAGACCCCGCTAAAATTTCTGCGATTAAAGACCTCCCTTCTCTAACAGTTACAGTCATTCTTGGGTCTTGTGAACTATTATAACAGTTTCGCGCCCAATATACATCAACTAAGGGCACCTTTAAACAATCTGTTACGCGAAGACACCAACTGGGTTTGGTCTCACGAGTGTCAATCTGCGTTTGATAGCCTCAAGCGAATCTTGCCTTCTGACCTATTACTGACACACTATGATCCTAATCTCCCTATTATTGTGGCTGCTGACGCTTCTGACTATGGCATTGGGGCTGTTATTTTACACCAATCCCTTGACGGTCACTGAAAGGCAATCAGCCACGCTTCGCGAACACTTTTACCTGCCAAGAGAAATCATAGTCAGATAGAGAAAGAAGGTTTGGCTTTAATTTTCGCCGTTAAAAATTCCACAAGATGTTGCACGACCGTCGGTCTACATTGTGCACGGACCATAAGCCCCCGTTATCCACACTCGCCCCACCTAAGGGTACACCTGTTCACACAGCTAACCGATTTCAACTTTGGGCCACATTACTAATCGGTTACGATTCTGTCCTCAAATATTTCCAGACGGAGCGTATTGGTCATGTGGACGCCCTATCCAAGCTGGTTGCGCATAAGTCGTCTAACCATCCAAGTGAGGACGTGGTCATTTCCTCTGTGGAGGTTGACGCTGACGTAAAATACGTGTTTCGAGAGTCCATCAAGAATTTGCCTGTCACTTCTACTATGATCCGGTGTGCCACTCAATCGGACCCCCTATTGCAAGCGATAACGTATTATTCACGCATGGGCTGGCCCGAAGAGTAATGTGCAGTTTATAAACCATACTTTCAACGGCGATGTGCTCTAACGGTTGTGGACGGATGTTTAATGTTAGCGGATCGTATAGTAATACCACAAATCCTGAGAAAACGTGTTATACAAATGCACATCCCGGTATAACACGTATGAAAGCTTCGGCACGTAGTTACGCATATTGGCCAGGGATCCATTCCGACCTTGATAGCACGGTCAAGTCATTTGAACAGTGTGCACGTGCTGCAAAAGTACCCGTCAATGCTGAGTTGCACTCCTGGCCTCTACCAGGTGGCCCACGGAAAAGAGTTCATGCTGACTTTGCTGGTCCACTCAATGACCAATGCATTCTCATCCTCATAGATGCCTTTTCTAAATGGTCGGAGATCGTTCCACTACGCACAATTTTCACGACAACTACTATTTCGTGTCTAAGCAGCTTGTGACTGACAATGGTACACAGTTCACTTCAACACAGTTTTCACAATTTTGTAAATCATTCGCTATAGAGCATGTCCGCAGTCCTCCATATCATCCTCAATCCAACGGACAAGCAGAACGTTTTGTGGATACATTCAAAAGGGCTCTTCACATATTGGAGGGAGAAGGGAGAATGTGTGAAATTTTAGACACCTTCTTGCGTACCTACCGTTCTACACTAAATGCAGCCGTACCAAATGGAGTTTCACCTGCTGAAGTTTTTCTTGGGCGGCGAATGAGAACAGCGCTCGATGCCATGCTTCCCGTCAAGCGGACGGGTCAACGCAACATCAAGTTGGAGAGGCAATTTAACCAACATCATCGAGCTAAGGCTCGAGGATTCAATACAGGTGACCCAGTATTTCATGGCCATTGGTGTAAGTGGGTGCCGGGAACCGTGACTCAGCGTCTAGATCATGTGTTATATGTACTCGCCGTCCACGGCAAGAAGGAGAATCATCACATAAACCACATCAGAAAACGAGATCCCAACATCTGCAACGAACCGGAAGACATAAGTGAATTACCTCTCGATATTCTGTTAGATACGTTTGAACTGCCAACACGTACGACTGAGAGTAACGTGGAAGAAAACATAGCACGAGAAAACCCTATTATTGATACACGTCATTCACGAGGAACTCGGTCTCTAATAAAGCGCCTCAACGTGGACCCTTCTAAAAGGTCGTACGAATAGTGTTCATCTTAGCAGAGAAGGGTGTTGGATCGGAATCGGACAGGAAGTCTCGCCATTACACGCCCACGCAATAACGCGTCCTAACTTATGCCAGATAAGTCATGCTACAAATTAACCAATCACGTGTACTAATGCTTGCCGATTCGTCAGTTAGTTATTGATCGGCTGTCTCTGGATATTCATTCTTTATATGCCTGTACGACGTAACCAATCGATACACCTTGTACTTGAGTCTCACCAACTCGTTCTCCTTACCCGTGCGGAACGATTTTACACAGATAATATTCCGAACTCACATATTAACTGTGAATCAACCGCAGCATCCACTTCCTGCGGATCAATTTCAGCTCCTCTCCGCCCACAACACAGCTCCCCATATGGTCTAGTTTATAAAGGATCCACCTTAACAACTCTGTTAGCTCGGAAAAGATGGACGCAAACTCTCTCATTGCAAAATAATCCCGTTTTTGGAATAAACTTCCCAACGAATTCAGTTCCAATAACAACATCCAGAGTTTTAAAATGGTTTGGACGGCTAACCTACGATGTCGAACACAATGTCCATCTTCAGACTATGTGTCTGATGGTGACATTTTTGGGTGTGATCTTGGAAACATTCAGCCGTTAGCTGCATACCAAATACACACTCATCACCACTGTCAGAACCCTCGAAAACGGCTTGCTCGAAACGGATTTTTGTATCATTTACCTGCACACTCTACTACTACTACTGCGCGCTCACGAAAAACTTATAAAATCAACACCGTTTTACCCCGGTGCTTTTATTCATTTGTACGCATTACCCAGATTGCTTGAAAATATGAAATTGGTGCCTATTAGTGAGTGCAGCAGAATGGCTTTATGTGAGCTGTGCTTGGATCGCGCATGCGTCATGGGGACTTTCAAATCGTCGATTCAATATTCCAGTCACCTGAGTAGGTCCTGGGTTAGTAGCCAAATATCATAGCAAATATTTTTCTTTGTTACAGCGCATTTCGCACGCGACTTCCCATAATCTACTTTTAATATTTCCACGCCATTTTGATCCTTGAGAACCACCCCTCTGACATATTGCGACAGTGGTTTCAGAATTACTGAGGGGTATCCCAGGCCTACCACCGGCTCAAACAATCTTATACTCTCGGTGTTTAGCCTGCACTAGCGTTCTTCATACACACTACTGCATAGTCCCATAATATGTGGGGGAATTGCGCACATATTAGGGCGATCGACAACGGCACTTTTGATGTGCTTCTTCTCGTTTTCAACAAGGTCAGCGATAACATTACTGAACAACACCATTACATTAAGTTCATGCGAAGCCCAGCCCCTTTTACGAAGCAGTCAAGTGTTCACAAGATAATGACAGGCCTCACTACTGACAGAAATCACAGCCTACAACAAATTACCAAACACACCCCCTGTTCACAGTGAAGACCATATTGCTGGTCCACTGGTAAACGCAGTTCTTCTGATAATCGCCTGAGCCTACCAACCGACGGTTTCAGTGAAACATCATGAAACCGACCGAACTCGACAGCAGAATGAGGGAAAACTCCACGTATTGCCCTCAGCTGTGCTGCTGAACGACTTACAATGAAAGTGCGGACCGCAGACACAAGACAACATTTCAAGCTGGTGTTCCAACTGTGTCCAATTACTGGCAGCATTTTCGTTGAGCGTCAGTGAATAAAGAACGTAACACCCACTCTAGTTACGTCTACCAGCATAGTATACCATTGTAGGAAGCCGCCATAAGTTAACTGATGAGTGGCATCCCCTAGAACAACAAACCCGTGCCTCGGACACACTCGTAAAGTACCTTTCGATATAAACATGACGCACTTAGCACTTTCTCCACAGTACAAACTTGTGATTACCTTCCACGTTAAGTAAATTTCGCAACTTCGTAAGTTCGTTGCGATCCTCTATTTTGTTGTGCCTCGTGTGTAGATTGCTCAAATGAAGTGGATGCATTCTGATCCCGTACTTCCCGTTCACATGCAGCCTCGTTTCATAAACACTCTTAAAATGGTTCATCATCTCACATGTGCAGTTCATCGTCAACAGCCAGACGTCTGTTCCTAGGATATACATGAAAGTCGTGTGAGTGGACCATGCTTGCCTTGTCAATTTGATATCCATCGGTGCGATAATGAATGACCCAGGAGGCTTGACATTTGTAGTCTGCAGAGTTACAGTTTGTCATATATATTAAATAAATTAACCTTACCGCTTGGAGGGTTCTGTTCGCCGTGTACACTGTACGCACTCCCGTACGGGCAGTCTGGCAGCAGTTCTACTAGCTTGTGTTTCTTAACCTTTGCAGCTCCTTGGGGCCTGTTGATGAAAAAGCTTGTGCGAGTGTCGCGTTGAAATCTGTGCAAGTCATCCACATAATCTTCAAAATTCTGGCACATCACCTTGACTATCCTTCTGAAGTTGCACCACCATGCTGAATCTACGTACGCGAGTGATTTACCGACAATGGGCCATTTAAACACTATGGTATGAAATTTCAGATTAACTGATATAGGGTGTTTTTTTGTATCAGACTTGGAAATATCATTCGTACTATTTTACTGAAACTTCAGATCACATTCATTCCGCGGGAGTTTTTCAGTTATTCGTGTACGAACAGAAAATCACCCACATGTTACGGGGCGGAGGGCTGTCATCAGCGCCGTTTTCGTTTACGCAGACTGTTTTTATGGCTTAATCAGTCTTCGCTCCATACTAGTTCTTGTTGTTTCCCTCTATAGGACTATTGCAGAAACCATTTGCGTTGGAAGAACGCTGTCTCCCGGTTTCTCCCCGTTAGCCGAAGGTCATGACCCACAATTGCAACGGGCAATCAGGGTCGGATGTTGTTTCGTGTGTTTGCTGTTCGAGTATATCCCTTGTTTCAAGGTTCCTCTCTGCGTTTAAGCACGTGGTCAGTCGACCTTATACTGTATCTACCGTTGCGCGCTACGGTCTCGTAGCGCGGGTAACTCGGAATTTGGTTTGAGCTTTTCCGATGTCGTCGTCGTCTATATGTATTTTTGCTCTTTGGTGTCCAGTGCGAAAACTTACATACAACTACCATTATTCGTTGTCGAATAACTAATTCATTACTTATTACATTGCGGTTCTATGGTATTCGTCTTATTTTCTATCCTCGTGTTTCCTTTTCGTTAACACCTGTCATTGTTGCTCACAGACTATAACACAATGACGCGCACGCCATCCGGCAGCATTGGTGGATCGGAGGTATCGAGTGTTTTTAGCCGTTTCGGCTGCCGCATGATTGTTCAGAACGGTATGCAGTGTCAGACGTGTCTACGCTGGTACTGTAGCGACTCAGCGATTTTCAGCGATTTGTACACGGGTTCGAGGCTGGGGGCCCAATCTACCCGGATCCAGTCAGTTTGTTCGTTTCGATGTCCGGCGGTTTTCTGTTGACCTGAAAGGCAGTCATTGAAAACGGGGTGTAGCACCGCTCTTGGGGGTTACAGAAAGTACCAAGAACAGAGTAAAATAATAATCTAGCAAAACAGGATAAATTATTAATTTAACGGTTTATTAAGTAGGTGGGAATCCAATAACACTTTGAGACGGTCTTTAGAAGAGCAGCTAACAATCTCTAGTGGTAGGTCGTTCCAGTAGTTGATAACCCTATAAGAGAAGAACTGTTGTCTTAGGAAGGTCCGAGGTCGAAGCTTATAGAGCTTCTTGTCGTGGCCTCTTCGACTGTTATCACTTACTAGGGTAAAGAATTGTTGCACAAGTCCTGTGCTAAAGAGAAAATGTGTAAGAATTAAGTCGCCGCGGAGTCTACGAAACTCAAGTGGATAAAGATCGAGAATTTCAAGGCGAGACTCGTAGGATAGATGCCGCAAGCCAGTGACCATTTTGGTGGCCACTCGCTGGACACGTTCAATGGCGAGTATGTCCTTCTTCAAACCGGTGTAGACGACTTGATTGGCATACTCGAGCAATGGTCTTATGTAGACTCTGTAAAGCGTGTGAAAGGCGCGCTTGTCAATCCGGGGAAAGGTTCGTTTGATCATCCCGAGAGTCATGAGACCCCTTTTGGCGGCCAGCTGGTGATGATAAGAGAAGGACAACCCAGACGATAGCCAGATCCCTAGGTCTTTTTTGAGGTCTACTTTCGTGATACCTACTACACTTTGTGCACCATGTATCACGAATAGGTTCCCAGAGTCTCCTCCGAGTGACATGTGCGCACACTTACTGTCGTTTAGAGGGAGACTCCAATCCTCTGACCAGCACTTAATACGATCAAGGTCAATCTGCAATGCACTGGGGTCACAGGCGTTCCAGATTTTTAAGTCGTCGGCATAAAGGAGAGCGTTGCTAGAGATCAAATCGGGGAGATCATTGATGTAAATAAGAAACAACAATGGACCAAGTACCGATCCTTGAGGGACCCCCACAGAGACTGGGGATGGGGACGAAAGGCCTGAACCGGTTTTTACTCTGAAAGTCCTGTTACCAAGAAAGGAGGTTATCCAGCGGAGAACTTCTGTAAATAATATTTTGGTAGTCGCATTCATCTGTACCTTTTCGATGGTTTTGGTTTCTCACCTACTTTTGTTTTAGTCAAGCTATCCATTTTGTAACATCCGTCCCGGGGCTAGAGTCACAATTCGCTCCGTGTCTCGTTAGCTTGACGTGTCTCTGTACCCTATTTTCCAGGGTTGATAATGATATACGGAGGTCAACGCGTTGAGTCTTGGTGTTTCATTGTCGATCGGTTGTCGATAGTGAACACTGACTAGGTTTTACTTTGTTGGATCAGTTCCAACAGTACCACTTCGAGTGCACCGGCCTCAGGAAGGACCAATGAGCTTTGCTCACTTCTTCAAAATGACCATTTATCTGTATGAGCTGTTTTTTCCGAGAAAGCTGCACCTCACCGAAGGCCATGCTGGACCCTCTGCTCGCCACCCCGAGTGAACAGAAACCAGACACGTGCAAGTGTAGCTGCAAGGCGTCCAAGAATGTCAGTGCACTACAGGAGCCATGGTAGAAAAAGCTCTGGTTGAAGCACAAAAAGCTTTGTTTAACATGAAGTCGGAACTGAGCTCGTCGATTGAACATATTGCTCTTGCCCTTCCAGGTATAGCGGTTACTCGTAGGGCAGTGGCTTTGTCCACGGCTCAGATTGAATAATTCGCGACGAGCTTGAAGGGCAGTATACTTCAGAAGAGGTTTGTTTTGTGGCGACGATTTCCGACCACATTCTCTCCAGAAAAACAAGTCAGAGTGGCTTTAAACGCCTTTTTCACTCCGCAGTTTACAACCATGGTTCCTGCTAGCAGACTTCGCTTCAAAGCTACGAAGAAGTTACTGGGACTTCTTGTGACGTTACAAAAATTAGCACAGAAGTACTGGACAAAGCGACTAAACTACAGAAAAGCCACGGTAATCTCAGTAGAGTCTCGCCGGACCGCTGATTGCAGGAGTGGCAGAAGCACTCCCAGCGTGCTAGAGCAAGGCCATGCATCAAGGCTAACCCCAAAATGCAAGTTAACGTAAGATTCCTTATCTCTACTCTCAAGAGTGGACCATTGTCCCCGGATGGACCAACCCAAGCACCCACATCAGAGGTTGCTGTCCCCACCCCCTTAGAATGCCAATCGCCTGTGGAGATGCAAGGGTCTGGAAGGGCAGATCCCAAAGGTGCTAAGGACCACCACTCTCCTTCTAAACCCCCAATCACTTCACCCAAAGAAGTTCTATCAAAACTTATTTTCTCCCTAAGCTTTATAACCCAATGATTATGCTGGGGTCATTCCCTGCATCAAAAATGGCCCATACTTGGCTCATTCCAGCGGCTGTCTTCTCGGCTGGATTGGTGTCATTTCGTTTTAAGTTCTCTTAATCCACAACTCCATCCAAATTTTCAAGGGTGCAAAACGACAAATCACCATCCAGAAATTCCGATAGCAAGGGCGGTCCGAAGGTAATCGACCTTGGGCCAACAGAGGTAGACGAAGCCTCCCACCAGGACGCTCACATATGCCCAGGCTATAATGACACGGCTGCCACCTCCCAAGAGGGCCCACGAAGCCATACTGCCAGTTACACGCTCCCCCTCGCTACTGAGACTACTTTCCCAAGCGCTTCGCACATTTCTTCCTCCTTTTGCACCCGGACAAACGAGGAAGTAGACTTCTAGTGCGCGTACACCAACTATCTGAGCCTTTTGAGCAAACAACCAGAAATATGGGAGCTGGTACGCGATACTGACCCACATTCTTGCTTTAACAGAGACCTGTCTTTCCGCGGATATCAGTGATAATGAACTGCAGGTTCCTGGCAACTCTTTGTTCCGAATGGACTCCTCCCGTGGACGTATGGAAGACTGTGCCGTCTTCCTAAGCCAGATGCACCCGATGCGAGCTGTCGTAGGGGAATTTACCTTCTGAGAGAATTACGACACACTCTGGTTCAAACTCCAGCTTCGTAGACGTGACACGCTCCTTGTTTGAATTATGTGCCTTTTGCTGTCGTGTACTGCACGCGACGACGAGGCCATTCTTGCCGCCCTAGACCAACTCACGTCCACCCAGCATTTCTCTCATCTTCTTATTGTGGATGACTTCAACGCACCCAAACTTAACTCTAGGTCGGCTTCTCATGGGGACGGACTGCGGATTCTCGAAACCCTTGGCAATTTTGATCCATGAGAAAGCACGGACACAGCATGCCGAACAACCTACAAGGCATCGCCCAGGACAGACACCCCCATAACCAACGCGGCTCACGTGGCAGATAGGGTGGTCATCAAACCAACGCCGTGGCAAAGTGATCATATGCTACTAGCCTTTGACTTTATCTGTTACTGGCCACAAAATATTGTAACAAAGACTTCATTCGGAAATTTCCAGAAAGCAGACTTTAACGCACTAAGGACGTTTTTAAGTACACTCAGCCTCACATCTGACTCAGTGAGCTACCTTTCTTTTAAAGCTGCTTTTCACGAAGCTGATGAGGCATTTGTTCCTCGAAAGCTATGGAAGTTCTCTCGTGCACCGCTTCCGCGGAATATACATTGCCTATACGTCGTCTATTCTCTAAGCAGAAGCTGACGGGCGGGCCGGAGGATCTAGAAGCCTTTCGCTCGGCACGAAACAGTTGCAAGTGGGAAATCCGTCAACACACCCAACAAGTACAGTCAAAAATCCTGTTTTTAGCTCACGAGAATGGGAATTTTCTCTTCAAATACATGCGTCACCGGAGAAAAACTAAGCTTTCAGCGCTTCATCAGAAGCTTTCCGACAGGGAGAACTCCTCCAAACCCCAAGTTGTTGCCGAGGTGTTCAGAGAACACTACTCAGCGGTCTACAATGTAGATCTGCCAGACTGGCATCCAATTCTCCCACAGAAACAACTTCAATGCTTACTCTTGACAGTTGACTACTCCGTGCCCGACGTTCAGGATCTATTGTTTAAGATCAATCCATATAGTGCCATGGGACCAGATGTGTTCCATCCCCGGATCCTCGAAGAAACGGCCCTCGGTTTGGCGGCGTCCCTCTTTAATATGTTTTAAACAGACACTTCGGACCGGCACTCTTCTGGAGGCATGGAAAGAGGCCATTGTCACACCTGTATTTAGGGCATGCAATCGTCACTCTCCTACGAATAATCGGCCGACCAGCCTTACCAGCATCCCATGCAAGATAAAGGGGCGACTGTTAAAACGCGTCATCCTCAAGCATTTCTTAAACAACCTGTTCTAACCGACTCAGCATGGCTTTCCTCCCGATCGGTCATGCATAACCAATATGTTAATCTTCATGGATAGCCTAACGGAGGCCAAAGACAATGGTCATATCTCGGATACTATCTTCTTTGACTTTGCCAAAGCCTTTGGTCGTGCCCCACACTGTCCTCTTGTACATAAACTAGAGGCTTATGGGATCCAAGGAGAGATTCTCCGCTGGATTACTTTCTTTCTTGGTAACAGGACTTCCGGAGTAAAAACCGGTTTGGGCCTTTCGTCTCTTTCCCCGGTCTCTGCGGGAGTTCCTCATAGGTCGGTACTTGGTCCACTGTTGTTTTTCATATACATCAGTGACCCCTCCGAGCTTATTTCTAGTAACGTCCTCCTTTATGCTGGTGACTTAAAACTCCGGAATGCATGTGACCCTAATGCATTACAGATTGACCTTGACCGTATTAAGTGCTGGTGAGATGACTGGCGTGTCCTTTTAAACGACGGCAAGTGTGCACAGGCCGCTCGGAGGAGACTCCGGGAACCTATTCGTGATAAACAGTGCACAAAGTGTAATAGATATCACGAAAGTCGACCTTAAAGATGACATGGGGATTTGGCTATTGTCCGGTTTTTCGTTCTCTTATTACCACCAGTTGGCCGCCAAAAAAATAATTCGTGACTCAATGATAAAAAGAGCATCCCTCCTCATAGACAAGCACGCCTTTCAAACGCATTGCAGGGTCTATATAGGACCACTGCTCGAGTATGCTAATCAAGTCGTTTACACCGGTTAGGAGCACATACTCGCCATTGAGCTTTCGCTGCCCCGCGGCATTAAATGCACTCATTTCACACACAACTCGGACAAACAACGACAACATTCACGCCACTGAGCTCGATTAGCCGCCATCTCACCTAGTGTCTCCAACCACCGACTCTGTGAGTCGCGAGGACCCCAGCCCGGGAGACGAACACGACCCAC
>QNGE01004956.1:25912-38131 GCA_008508345.1 Paragonimus westermani | reverse complement strand
GACTATACCTACTCCAGCCTGACCGGTGACGGCGGCCGGATAGTCACCTGAAGTGTATAACCAGTATCGGGTAGAAAGTGCAGGTGCTGTTAATTCCATACGTTGACTACTGTCGTGGATTCTAGTCTCTGAGATACAGCAAACATCGATATGCAGCGAGTCTAACGTTCGTGCGAGAGCAGCCTGTTGACCTATCTGTTTTGGAGCACGAACGTTGAAGGCACCCATATTAATTTGAGTTCTAGGTCGAAGCACAGGACGAGGGAGGTTTGGGACTTAGTGGCGAGAGCAGGGACTTATCGGCACAGTGTTACTAAGATTAATTATATCTGCTGTGGGACCTGCAGAGAAGTTATCAGAATTGGGAATCGGGAGGGGCATGAGAGTTAAATTTGATAGGAAGGTGGGGGAGGGGTCAGCAGTAGCATGTTTCTGCCTATTCAGCCTGCTGTATGCAGCAGATAGGCCGATGCAGTGTGGAATTGTTGATGTTGTGAGTATTCATGGTTGTGTGTGGGCTGAGATATTGCCAGGACGCCCAGACCTATACAGGAGAACGATTCAGGTTCTCAACCAGCGCTTTTGTCTCAAAAGCCTGTACCGCAAGGCAGCGGGTGGATGGCGGTGTACCAGAAATGGTATGTTTTTCAGGAAGAGATGCCAACCATCTTCCAGCCCCCAACCTGGAAGACCAGGAGACTGTGGTTTGTCAGCCCTCTACCTGTTGGCCTGCCTGGTATGTGTAACTCTGTTTGTGTGTGGTCACCTTACCGTCCAGTTCAACCTGAAAGTTCATCGAGATGCGCAAGCCGTCACACCTCGTCAAGGTTCAGTCTCACGGTGACGGAGATACAGGAAATGTAATAATCTTACTTTCGAAATTGAGGTGATATTCGCGAATCCGGGTGTCTCTGACATCAAACGACATTTGTCTGATGCTCAGTGAGCCCGTATATAAGATGATTATGGCGTGCCAGCGCAAAGTCGAAGTCTCACACGTTCCATCATTGATGTGTGCATGTGTCGGATGTCATCAGTGAGCAAGCAGCGAATAAACGTTGGATAGCTTGAGATAAACGAGTTTATCCGCTCAACTTGGAAGTATGCATGAGCCACAACGGTTAGGTCACACATCAAAGGTGTCAGTTGAGTACTCTACGGATGCTGCAGCTAGTTCATGTGAGGTGCTAGGTGGACAAACTATTGTTTGACGTAGAGAGACGAAAACAATTACCAGTAGACTGGTCACCACAAATTCCGTCTCCTCGGACCAGGGCTCCCACGGTCAGTGAAGACAGTGAGACGGGTGACAGTAAATTGGATTCCGTGAAGTTAACATGGCCGTTTGGTCTGATCATGCGTGAAGTTAGTCCAGTTATTCTCATTTGTAATTCGGTGTTTTTATTCACACACCATAAGCATTTTGTTGCTAACAATGTCGGTTGGGGCATGGTTTTGTGTAATAAGTCCTATTTCCCCCCTTTTTCATCTCTAAAGTTGTCTGTGTGGTTACACGGCAGTTAGACACATCAGCCACTGATGTCTTTGTCAATCATGGTTGTGATCCGCTTAATTCTAGCGGTACTCATATCATATCTGCGAAATGCCATCTCGTTTACCGCCGTTTCTTCGCGTTTTAGGATCAAACCGAAGTTACCCTTGTTGGTGTAACTCACAGTTCGCCAGATCGCTTGGGTTTTCCGCAGTCCATACGAAGGAAAATGTCCACACCGGATGCCGATAATATGGCCTACTATCCAGAGGACTGCTTTTCGTTACTCGTCAATGGTTCAGATTTCGAGGATCTCTCTTTTGTTGATGCGGTTCATTCCGATGCAGATTCGGTGGACGATTATCCGCTTAGTCCTGTGTTGGAGACTTTTTTCGGTCGTATACCTCCACCCACATGCACTCATTCAAAGGTTTGGAATGGTTTGTCAATGTGCGGTTCCTTAATTCAAACCCACCAAGTATTCAGTAGTAGCACTCACCCAGCGTCCAATTTATCTACTCACACCTCCACTTGCATTAAAGAAAGAGTAAACCTCGATGATGTCCCTATGGATCTGGTCACGTCAGACGAAGAACATTTGGATGCAGAAAGTAGTGTTGCTGATGGTCGTTCGTCGTGCAGAGACGGTGAGCTCCTTCCGGAAGTATTGAAGCTGCCTGACGTGAGTGTCTTGTTTTTAACCGGTTTCATCCTTCGTTCCATTCAATTTTCAAGCGCACTTCCGAATTGGACGAGATTGAACTGCGAAGTCGGGCATTGCGAAGTTTACTTCTGAAAAGGCAATCGGGAAAAAACAGAGACATTGAGCCCCACGCGCAAATGAGAGAGCAACTGAACGATAGCTCCCCAGATAATGATAGTCATGTAACAGTGAGGTTGTCTATCGGCTCTGGTCGGAACACATCTCAGTCTGGCTCGCAGCAAAAGTTCGTCATTCCATTGTGCGATTCGTCTGACAACGAAGAATGTTCTTCCGCTTCACCTCCCGTTCAAGTTGTCACTTCACAGTCTTCGTCGTTCAATCTACACACTCAGTCTCAACGGATTGCAACAGTAGTGGAGTACAAACCAGACACAGAAAAGCCGAACTCTGTGACCGATCGTTTAGGTTTGGTTGAGAGTCAGTTGCTGCAGAGGAAAATGAACCTACTCCGGTTAAAGTTGACGGTCAAACGACAACAACGTATTGTAGATGAGCGTCGTAAACTAGTTAGAAAGTTGTTTCAAACTTTAACTGATTTGCGCCGACGTCTAAAACGAGCTTCATTGCTATACAAGCAGGCTACTAAGTCGCTGGTGAAAACCGAGCATACGCATGTGTCGTGTCAAAGAAAATTGGTCTTAGCTCAACGGCATTACGCTCATATGTGTGCTGCCCTTAGACAACTGGATTCCAACATGTCTTCGATGAACTGCACACAGCTGACCTCAGAATCGCCTACTCCTCTGCCTGTTAAGTCCGAACTCTGTCTACTTCGTGATTCCCAGAGGAAGGAGCTTATACTGAATTCGCTGAGTATTTTGCGATGTGCTCGCGTTAATACGGCGTATTTGGCCTATTTCCGATTCAACCCTCATCCAGCGGTCAGCAAGAGAGCAACTGGGCCCTACGATGCTGGCCACTGGTTTCCAGAAACCGTTGCGGCGTCCGTGAACTCGGGTACACTTCGACGAATCGACCCAACAGTCCCATTATGCCCATTTCTTGTCGATGGCGAGTGCAAAGACAATGATTGCATGTTCCAACATCTGGATGTGTTCCTGAAACCTGAAAAAGGACGACTACAAACTGCTGCTGTGCCACGAATCTCCCTTACGTCACAGGTCGCAACCGCAGCGGAGAGTCTCTTGGAGGATGCGGCCTGTATTTTTTGCAAACACTGTACGTCACCTGCTTCTATGGACCTCAATAAATTGATTCACATTCATAAATGGCACATAGCTTACATGGCTTACAATCGCTCCAGAACCAAAGTTTCTTTGGAAGAGTTCAAAAGTTTTTGTTCCGGCAGTTTGGAGATGCTTCGTGCATCTCCCGAGTGTTTCGAACTAGCTGCGCATCATCTAGCCATGATTTGCTCTCGATTCAAATTGGCCGGGACGGAAGACATATTGGACGGTCTGAAAGCAGTCCACTTCTCTCCAGCTGCTTGCAGACTAGTGCTTCGCTCTCCATGTCTCAGTGGCAATGCTCGCAGACTCATTGCACGGGCTTCTATCGATTGGCTTATGCCCCAACTGCAACAGCCCCCACATCTGGTCGATTTGTTGTCACCACTGTCGGCTTCTTTTGTATATATCGTGTATCATTTAGTACTGTTACATATGGAAAGTGAATCGCCCGCGTGCGTAGATCATTTCCTGAATGAGTTCCTCACAGTCCTACCTAAGGCGCATCCGGCACGATATGGTCTTTGGTGGCTAAAGCTTTCTATTACCTTGTGTCAACAATTCCCATCCGAGGATGTACTCTCCTCACTCATAAATATGCCTGCTCTTACCAAAGCTTCATTGCTGGCCAATCAAGACCTCATTAAAGAAGCCACAACTGACCTCGAAATCCCGTCGAATACTGTCAGTCTGCTTGATTCTCTATCGGAAATTAATAGTCATTGCGTTCTTCTTAGTTGTTATGCGGCTGTAGTCTATATTTATGTGCAGACTCTACTGGCACAACAGCAGTATCAAACGGCGATCGATCTTTGCCTTCGTATTTCCACCACTCATGCGATGCATCTGTCCGATGATCTCTTTTTCCCAACTGCAATTTTCGCACTGTGCGGTACACATGCTTCGCTCGATTGGTCTTCTCTGACTCGTTCTTTATGCGAATCTTCCCGATCTCGGATGACAGTCTCCTTCCAGATCGAATTCCATTTTCTTTTGGCTATGATTGCCTGGAAAAGAAACCTTTTCACTGTCTGTCGATCCGTACTCGTTGAATCCCTAGCTGGACTGATCTTCCTTCCATCGGACAACGATACAGAAGTCCTTGGAACTTTTAAGGAATTTTTGGGCATTCCTGGCACCTCCTCCCAACCAGATTCGTTGTTAGAGCTGCTCTGTCCACGCGGTCAAACTTATCTGTGGTTAAGCTACGGCCTTTTTAGCTTGCTTTCGTCATCTGACTTGGAATTTGCTCTCCAGAACCTAATTTCTTATTATCATTCACACCAAACGGATTCCTCGAACATTGATGGAAACGAATTTTTATTCGATAGGCTCATTCTTCATATGATTGTTCTTTTGATTAACCGAGTCTTTGATTCGTCCCATCCTTCTGTCTACATGAGGTACGTAGCGAGTATTCTCCTGGACCATCCACTGGCTCTTGATCGGCTCTCGTTACCTTCTTGGTTCATTGAATTGATCCAACGTATTAATTTGGCTCCACTGTCTTCTCCTGGTGTACGTCACGATTTGTGTGTCCGTCTGGTGGAGACTTACGGCCCGCAGCTAATTCCATCCTTTTGTCGTAGTTTATTTGCTCTCGGAGACCGATTTCTTGCGCAAAGTTTATGTGCCATTGGTCGCTTGGACGAACCGGATCAGGTAGATTTCTGGTTGTTGTATGCTTCCATCATCGTTTGTGATGCGTCCAACTCGCAACAGCAAAAAGTGACCCTCACCGAACTGTTTGCTAATGCAGTCAGCGCAATACCTTCTAGTCGTGCACTGTGGCGGCACTATGCTCTGGCAGCACAAGCGTCCAAGGCTTCAGTTGAAACAATCGTAAGATCAGCTAAGGAGCTACACATGTTGGATGCAGTTGCAGGCATTATCCCCGTCAATGAACAAAGGCCGCCGATCGTTGTGGCTGCTCCACCGGCTCGTCTTGCTCGGTTCAAGCCAACTAACGCTCGCCGTGCAAGACGTAATGCCAGAAGAAATAAACCAAAGAGCCCCGCAACAAGATTGCCAGCTATTTTTAATTACCGGTAAGTACTTTCCAAGATGCATTTGTATTTGTTATTTTTTGTTTATCTTCCGTAACCTTGTTCGTTACCTGTTGTTTACCCACTTCTCACTGATGTTATCTACTTCCATTCTCTTTCCGGTCCAATTTTAACTAACATCTATAGGTAAAACGTGGCAATAACGGATAGATTGTCTGTTGTTTTTTCTGGCATTTTACGTTACCGAAATCCTGATTTTTCTGTCGTTAAAACTGTCGATTGCGCTTTGGTGCTGCCCCATTTTCACGTTTTCCATGATCTTTCCTTTTAATTTACTGTACTTCACATTGTGTGTCGTGGGTGTCACTTGGAGCTAAATCGGATTACATTGCTTATTTTACCATGGTAAATTGAGATCTAGATAAATTAAGCTTCAACGCACATAGACCTGCTGCTACCAAGTGTTCATTATAGGATATGGTTGATCATCCCATGTCCTGTACAATTTGGTGCGCCTCGGGCTTTCTGTTATCTTGATTTCCACGTTCGTTACGTCCTTCTAATATGAACGGAGGCATTCGAACGGTCATCATCTGGGCTTCATAGTTACATTACTGACTTCCGATCACCCCAAGCGAGATGTCTGAAACTTAACTTTTTGGATCTTGTTTTCGCGCTCGTATTGTGTGGATTTCTGAAGCAAACTGCAAATTCTCTATGGCTGCTTATTTGTTTGCACTGGATTTTTCAGTTGTTACGCCTGTGTTGGGTCGCGCTAGAAATACCAGTTACCTTCATATTTCCTCTTAAACAATAGAACATTAAACGCGGTCCTAATCCTCCCTTTTCATTTTTCAGCTAGAAGCTTTTCTTCTTATAACAGTCAGGCTTCAGTAACAACCACGGATATTCTTCCAATGTATTTGAGCTTTCCTGTTATTCTTTTCAGGTTTGATGTGACCAAGAGCTGATTTCCAAGTCCATTCCTTGACAGGTGAGCTAGGTATTTTGCGTAATTACCATTGCACCTGCTTTACTTACAGCCTAAGTACAATTGAATATTCTGTATGAAAATGTTACTTTTAAGCATTTTCTCTTTCAGGTATGGATAGAACTTACTTAACCTAATAGTTTGACCTCGAAATTCTGCCTATGCCCTGTTTTCATAACGAAAACCTCAACGGTTTGCCATCAGATCACACCCAGTTAATCTACGATTCCTCTCTCGACTTGGACTCGTGCAATTTTTGATAGCGATGTACATGTGTTTAATGTCACAAGGTATGATTTGCGATGACTTTTGTAACATTTGTATCGACGCCCTGGTCTACAGGACAGTGGAGTCATTCTTTGATGCTACTGGCCAGTGGTGACAAGTTGTCCGGAGGCCCACTATCAGTTTCATCAAATAAATCATAGATCTGAAAGGAAAACTACTTATCAGATTTACGTTGACTGTATTGTTACGTTACTACTTTCATTTGGCGTTCTTATCTGTTTATTTTCCAGGTAAGTTGGTCAATGACTTTAATGTCCAACTCGGACATTTGCCGTCAGTTAAGGCTCACCTAATGTGCCAATTTGACTGATGATTTCCGCTTGCACCATGTCGTTCGAGACGTCATTCCTTCACTCGGCTCATGGGTTGTTACAGGAGGAAAAAGGGCTCCTGCTTGTGCTATCTCGTTTTTGTGATGATCGAGGGAAAGTGATGTGGGACGGTTTGTGGGCGTGAAGAGAAAGTAAATAGATGCACACTAAAGGAAACCGCAGTGAAGCTGCTAGCCTGCAGTTGTATCAGCGACGAACGCTGAACTGTCATTCTATCAGATATTCGTGTTTAATGTTCTGTGGCTAGGAAACTTATAGTACCGGTTGTCTCTCACTTCCTTGTCGATGAAGTGAATCCTAGAACTCTCAATCGATTCAGGCGTGACCGTAACTGTGAAACAGTTCTGTCTACAATGTAGTGCCCTGCCCATTCGATAACCCAATTTCAATGAGTTTGGTAGGAGGGGATGTACCAGTGAATGATCTGGGATGTGGAATATCTTCTAGGCAAGAATCAAGCCTCTGTTGAGAATCGACCTAATTCTGTCAGTCTTTCACGGTAGATTTTCCAAAGCCCTACACTTCTAGTGGACCGTCTCCGCGCTTTTAATGAACGCCAAGTCTTTTTTCGCGATAAGGACGACACACCCGTATGTCCGTTTCCGGGTGTAAGCGGACTACGGAAGCGAACACGGGATGATTCACGGGGTTTTTCTAACCGTTCCAACGTCATTCTATCTTTTTAGCGTTGATACACAGTTTGCATACAGAAGCAAAATGTATGTCACTGGGTCCCTAGGTTTTGCTCACATATTGATACGAGTAGCTTCGTGTTGTGGTCAGCACAGTGTTGGTGATGACTGCCCATGCCTTTCCGTTTGTCGACATTAAACGGCAGACCACCAGATTAAACAGTTCGCATCTTTCCATAGGTTTATCACGTCCTTCGGACAACCTAGAACTCGCCAGAGTTTTGCCATCGGCGTGGAGCAGCATCGGTGATTCGATTACATTGGGCAGTTTACGAACAGAAAGAACAAGAAACGGAGGTCTTGAGATGGTTCCTTGCGGAACGCCACGAGTGACAGAGAACAACTCTACTTATTGACGTTGAACCTACGTTCATTTAAATATCCCTCATGCCACATGAGTAAGCGCTCATCGAGACCACAGCTGTAGAGTTTCCGTAGCAATATGGATCGGTCACCCCCCCAGTCGCAGCTTCGGAACAGTCGATGAACCACATTAATAGCCAATTCTGCGTCGACAGCCTTCGTAGAAAAGTCACATGCGGTCGACAGCTTCGTGACAAACACCCCTCATGGGAGCCACACTTCTCGTTAGTGATATGTTCGAAGTCTTCAACCTTGGTCCGGAGCGAATCACCTGGTAAATTTGTCATTAATTTGATAGTCAACGAACTCATGGCTATTGGTTGATAGGTTGCTGGAACATTTCCGCATCCACTTTCGAAGATAGGCGTGATTGTGAGCAGTTTCCAGACTTTCCTCAGACGGCCGGTTGACAGGGAGCAGTTATTGCTGCATTCAATTCCGCCTTTTCTGTGACGGCAAAGGGTATCAACTCTCGACCGGATGATCTGAGTCAGTAGGCTCTAATTTGGTTATGATTTGTAACATTGAACTTTGGGGTAATTTAGTTGATTTACTACATATGTGCTCAAAAGTCGTTTATAATTTGCAGCTATGCACACACGTACTGTTCACCCAGAGTGTTGTCAGCCTCTGCATCGATGTGGATAAATCCACCAGAGGTTCGCAGTTGTGAAAAACCAACCTTACTCCTCGTGTTTTTGCTACCTAACTGTAGAAAAGCTTAAGATTTGCCTCCGGTGTTTGAGCAAGATTGCGTTGATAGCAGAGCCGATCGGCTCTTAGGGTAGTGCTAACACGACTACGCCATATTGTGGTGGATTGTCAGGTCGGAGGTGCGAGTCTTCGAGCGCTCAGCCGAATACCTCAACGCGGGGGAGGTACGTTCAAAAGCCTGCCGCGATCGAATCAAGAACAACGTGCGCGACCGGGTGAGTCATCGCTCGACTGGATCGGACCAACGGGCGAGGCAGGGCAGACGAAATACGACAGACGGCCAGGTCGGAGGCGTGGTTTTTCCAACATTTAGAGAAACATCTCGACACGATGTTGGAATACGGTCAAGGCCAACATTGGGTTGATGGCGGACAGCACGAGCAGCCGGACGAGCCATCGCGCAACGAAATCGGACAAACAGACGAGGAATGGCAAGCGGAAAACCCTCCGATAGAAGGCACCGGTCACACACGTAAACCGGTTAGAAGTGCACATGACGTGTGAACGGAAACCGGGGGGGTGCTGCGGGTTGGAATTATGACTCATAAACGAGAGAGCGCGCGTTGCATGTGACTGGCTATTTGGACAATAAAGATTGTGCTTTATTGGACGCCTTCTCGCTACATTATGATTTGCTAAGGCAGCACACATTCTGTTTGCTCTAGTTGGTACCTGTTCCATGACAAACGTTTCAATTCAATCAGAAATTCGGTGCTGTTTCTTACGCGTCTTGATTTTTTTACCATGTCGGCGCCCTTCTACGTCACAGGCGTGGATCCAATTTGTACGTGACACGGTAAACGATGATTACGTGCAAAATTGTTACCAGTACTGGTCCGTCCACCTGAACTCCAAAAGCCCGTCGGTTTATTCCAGTACGTTTGTACCTCTCGGCTGTGCCTCATTCAACATTCTTGGTTGATTAGATACAGGCAAGATGTCTGATCTAGTTGTACTGGCTAACTGTCAAACTGAGGTCGCCTGTAGACTAGTCTCTGCTTCATTAACTTGCTTAAATCAACATTACCAACAGTCACGAAAAAATTCCCGTTCGCCGATCTCCATTTACCGTAAATCAGCTGATCACATGATTAAAGCCTTTTATTTCAGATCCGCTAATACCGACTAACTATGAGCGTCATGCAGCACAGTGTGCTAAAATGATTAGGAAAAGACCAAGCAACCTGGTGTTCAGAACAAACTATGGAATTGACATTTCCCACTACACCTGAAAGTTCTCGGAAACTGCTCCGTCTTGTCCAGATCATCAGTGTCAAATGTCATGATGCTTGTGATATTATCTGCGAAGTAGCTGGTTTGCGAATGTATCATTTGCGAACACGCTCGAGACACTGAGCGGATAATTCCCGATCGCATTTCAATTGGGTCTTTGATTCAGCAATTCTTTGTTAGTTCAGTTGTTTTCCGCACTTGTGGGCTTCCCTACAAAGATGGAGCTTCAAACCCCTAGGTGCCAGTGAATGTCTGGAGTAGGGACATAATTGCTCCTAGTAGTCAGGTTCCCTTCTGTTTCTCTTCTTTCATTCTTGACTGTATCTTGTTCTTTTCTTCATTCTTATATTTCACTCATTAACAGCGTAAACTACCGATGCATTACCCTCTGGTGATGATGATGACCTTTTTTATGGGTCGTAGAGAAACTCGTTTCAGAATTGTTCATTATTTTCCCCAAGGTTTGGACCACTGCTGACCTTTCGTTTGAAGAGATTCACCCTGAGGTCCCTCTAACCACTGGGGACTCAGTTCGACTTTAGATTCGCCTAAGCTGTTAGTTTACTGATGAGTACTCGGGGATTTGGTTGGTGTATTTTTTCAAGTTGCCCATCACTCACATTTGATCGCAGCCTGCGCATTCAGATAGACTTTCCAGCCAGCCTCTTTCGAAAAGAAGCACTAGACTCGAGTTTCGCTCTCATTAGAGCCGGAATTTGAACTCCTATCATTCCAGTCATGAGGCAACCGTGTTGACCACCACGCCATTGTCGTACATTAGGCACGACCGAATTATCAGATCTGAAAGCTCAACCACTCTCGCTTGTGAGCAATGATCAGGTTGCCTCATGAGTGGAATGGCCGGAGTTCAAATCCCGGTCGTGGGAAGAATAAGCTGTTAATGTCCATTTTGATCTGCAGGTTATCCGAACGCTGTGGAGTACAGTAACAAGGCACGGACTGTACATGTATTGGTCAACTTTTTATTTCCCTTCAGTTGTCCGTACATCACTAAACCTATTGACAGCCAGCAGGGTATCCTTCGTTGCTGCCTTCATCGGTTGTGTTGGGTTCCTCGTTAGGGAATGAGGTAACTGATATGTGTATGTTCGTTCTGTGGACTTTATGCAGTCAAACATCCGATAGAGAGCGATGACAGGCCGCCGTCTTTCTTCGCCATCGCCAACGAAATGCAGCAAGTTTGTACTGTCTCTGTTTATTTTACCTTCGCATTTGGCAATTTCTTACACGAGGCACCAGATGTCCTCACCAATGACGACCTGGAGCTTCTTCCAAGAAATAGGATTCTGGATATGGACTGTGTAGTTGTTACGGCCGTGCCTGGTGGCGGTGGCAAAGCCAACCTAAGCGTCTCAGGCCACGTGGTATTTAGTGTATCACAAAATGGTATGAACTTTGCGTAGTATAGGTGCAGAGTGCCGCTTGAATATTACCATGGTTTATTTTTACACTCATTGCCTCAAAGAAGCTCCCCGTCACGGTGAGACTGGACTTTGACGTGGTGTGACGGCTTGCGCATCTCGATGACCTTTCAGGCTAAACTGGACGGTAAGGTGACCACACCAACAGAGTTACACATACCAGGCGCCCTCCCTCTCTGAATCAGACCTGGTCCCAGATAGATCACATGGCTGGTAGTTATAGGTGGCGGGGTTCCATTCAGGACTGTTATTCTTATGGGAGCACGTACCTAGATTGCGATTATGCGTTGTCGTTCCGTACTGACTATACCGTCAGTGAAGCATAAGTATCAAACCAGTATAGAAACCTGCCTTACTAGTTCTCATCGAAGATTCTGATTGCTGCTGGACCCAGATCACACAGGCCATTCATGAAGCGGGTACATTGGCATGCGGCACAGGAGTACCTGGGATGAACAAACATTGGATCTCGGAGAAATCCCTTGAGTTGTTAGAAGCCAGGCGGAACATCCCTCCTGGCAGTTCATATAACACGTCTAGAAGAGATGTCCGTAGGAAACTGAAACGTAGTGTAAAGGCTGATCGTGAGGCTTAGTTATTGGGAAATGTTAAGGAGATGGAGACGGCTTTTGCTTCAGGAAAAACTGGCAAACTGGTTAAGCTTATCCGTGCCACTGGTCCCAGGCGACCGTCTGTCAGTGAAGCTATCAGCGAGACAGATGGCACACTCATCTATAATAAGTCCAGAAGGTTAG
>QNGE01004956.1:0-24605 GCA_008508345.1 Paragonimus westermani | reverse complement strand
CACAGGCTTAGATGGTTAGGTCATGTATTAAGGATGCCAGCTAGTCGTCTTCCACACCGAGCACTGTTCGCTGACACTGCGACCGACTGGTGTAATGTGCGAGGTGGTCAGATAATGGCCTGGCGTAGAGAAATGAATTCGTTCATGAAGGGGTTGGCCACTGTAGATCGAGTTCTTCTCCCGGGCTGAAGCCCTCGCAACTCACAAAGTCGGTGGTTGGAGACTCTAGGCAAGATGGTGGCTAATCGAGCTCAGTGGCGTGAATGTTGTCGTTGTTTGTCCTAGTTGTGTGTGAAATGAGTGCATTTAATGCCGCGGGGCAGCGAAATCCGTAAGGAAGCTATCTTGCTAATGACACCTTCCTCTCACTTGCAGCTCGGTCGTTTGTTTGCAAGGTTTAGGCACATTGATATTGAGTGTTTGATCCTGGACGTAGTTATTTTCAGTAGTTAGTTCCCTTCCCGTCCCCTTCTTTTTCCTTCTCTCTCTATATATATCGGGTTTGCTTTTTCTTCATGGCTGTGTGGCAGTTAAGCATTAGTGTGAACCACTGATGTATTGCTATCTGTGATGATGAGTAGGATTTGAAGTTCCGTTTAAAGTCTCATCAAGCTTGAGCTGACGTTGTTCAGGAGATCACTTTTATGTTGTTCAATCCCGGTCGGCTCTTCTCAATGTTGGTGCACGTTTCCCGCTTGCTGGACGTCCATAATCTCTTAAATGTGAATGCAACTGTTAGCACGGTACTGCCGTACTATTGCGAAAACCGGACACCGCGCGTCGATGGTGTTCCTGGGTTGTTTTTTCAGTTACTCACTGAGCATTGCTCGTGAGTGACGATGGTATCAGGCGGGCATTGATTTCCAGCGTCACGTATTGAAGACAGATAAACTATTTTTTATCCTAAGTGAATTTTTAGTTAAGGTTACCGGGACACGCTTTACGTAGCATACTCGGCACTTGCCATATTGCATCTTATGTGTGCTCTCTGGACATGGCTGTAAGAAATAGCGCGATGGACGGCCCATAGCCTGTCATACGGATGCTCCTATCAGATGTCGCCTTTATCGGCTCTTCCTTGTTGAGAACGTTACTGGCTAAGGAATTTGAAGGCTATAATCGCAGACAGTTACTGGTACCGGCGACTTTATGCTCGTTTTTGTGGCTGTCATATGCACGTCATTTTGAAGGAGAAAAATGAAAAACCTTAACAAAACTATACTAATTCGAAATGATTCGCAGCGTCATGCAAGTTGTTCTACTTTGCTGTTTTCGTTTACATACTGTTTTACTGGTTGTCCATTCCATGGTCCCAAGTTACCGTTCCGTGTGTTAAGACATGTGTACAAACTTCATTATTACTGATAATGGACTAGGCTGACTTATTTCCTAACTGACCTTCAGGTGGAGGCTGTTCCTATAGCCAATGGATTGCACCAATCTTTCTGGTCACTCAGATATCGAATGATAAATCCGTTTAGGTGAACTAACATTGCTTTGTTCGGTAGGATGTAATCATGCTGCCTCCAGTGTTCAGCTTTGATTTCTCATACGCTCCGCTTTTATTCTGCCCTATTTTCCTTGTGTCACATAAGCCGTGTTTACCACTAATCGACGTCGGTTGTTCTGCTATTACCAGTTCGGAACACATAGGTCAGGCCGGGTCTTCGGTCTTCTTATCACCCAGTGCTTACTGTTACACCACTTGTGGATCATAAGGTTAGCAAAGACTGCAAACTTATTTGAAATAGTGGTATTTCGAACAGGTAACAGTATTTATGGCGATTTGAGCCCGGATCACGAAGCTAACCCCGCATTTGTACATTTCCCAATTCATGTGTTACTGTGACGCCATCTATGTCAATACACCGTCTTTGAACTCACAGCAATGTATCAATCTATTATTCCTAAAAGCTACAATGAACCACATATCTCCTTCGGTAGACTGTTACGAAGCTGTCACTGTTTGTTCGACTTAGGTTGAGCACATTGTGCGCAAACGAGACCGACTACCCGGCCATGTGACCCTTGGCTACTAGTTATCCGATCAGACATTGTCAGACGCGCCTACTACCAAAAAGATCCGGACTGACGAGTAACAATCCGAGAGTTGTTATTCAGAATCGTCCATCCGTTTTATCCTTTCGATCTGCATCTGTTCAAAACGCAACGTACAGCTGCGGCGAAACACTACAGTTGATCGATACATACAACTGTCTGACGACTGAGCTCATATGGCGAGTTTCCTAATTCTTGCCAATCCGTCTGTTGATCTATTCGACCTCTCCGTTGTTACTCGGTCATACGCGCGTTGGACAGGTGAATCTAGTCAGGTGATCAGATTGATGGCTGATGTTAATCGTGTAATTATCCAGCTCTCGGATGACGGTCTTTATCATGTGGCTGATGCTAAATGACATGCAAATTTTTACGAATGCTAGTTACGAAGTACTTGGACTTTCCCTTATCGTTGTGTAACTTTTTTGGCGTCCCAATATCACTGTGACATTGTGTTGTCTGTTCCACGTGCTTGCCCCCTGTTGGAGCAAATATGCGGTCTGTTCCGTCTGCCTGGTTCGTGTAACTGTGCCTGCCCGTATTGTTGTTTTTGATCCAACCCCAAATTCCTGTTTTTTCTTCCTCGTTCTGTTCATCATCATCATGACCAACCATTTCGTGTCTTTTATTCTCAGGCTTCCTTTTCAGGTCAGACCTTGTCATTAGAGTCTCCATTTTTTGTTTCGGTGGGGTACATTTTTTCAGTTTTTAACTGACCTACCACCTGGCTAATTCGCATTGATCTACTAGACCACATTTCTCCAATCACATCCTTCCTGATCTTGTTTAGGGTTTACACTGAATATGTGATGTGCTGCTGGGACTGCAAGTGGTGCAGCGTAAGCCACTTGTGGTGAGCGCTATGCGCAGACGTGTTGTTTGGCTTCGGTCGCTATGGTAGGCCAATCCGGATTTCGCCAACTCTGTGTGTGTGACACGCGCAGAATGACTGAAAACCCAATTTTCTATTGGACGAAACGGTGGTTAGAAGGCGTTTGGCATTACATAACCGGCTTGGACCAGATATAAAATCACCTGGCTACCGGCTTGCCGCACTTTTGCATGAGTGCGCTCTCCATCAAATTATTCCTCCTCGTGATCTTTGCCAACTACCGATGATGTATCAGTCTTCACACAAGCCTTCGCGTTCCTCGGCTTTGTGTGGCAGACGTCCCCCGCACGGGGTTGAAACAGAAAGCAAGATTGGATAAATTTGTCTCCACGTAACAGTAATCATGTATACAATTGATGCCCTACAGGCGAGTAAAAAAACCTCATTCACCATGGGTAAGTAGATATTCAGACACTGCATCCAAACAGAAGTACAGTTCTGCTGCAGAGGCAGCGTAGTTAACATGTCTGCTCTTTACTGACCGAGCACCACAAACTCGTCCAATTCTTGTTCATCAATGTACACTTCGTTCCAACTATCGTCTGCCTCTTTTAGCAGGGCTTCCGACCCCGAGCCGTGACATGAATGCACATTCTCGGACTATTAGCCTGCGCGTCTGTTACAAAACGACCTGAATGTTGGACGGACTTCCCTGGTTCTTTCCTCCTAACGCAGCTGATAGACTGGTCGGTCTGAGGTTTTCTTTTCTTCGAAAACCTCACACTCTGACTACTGATCGTAGTATCTTTCACCAAAGTTATTTGTTATTTTTTAGATCTCATTCAAGAATTATGAAGCGTCTTATTGAAGCAAACTTTGACGTCAAAGCTGTAATATTCGGAAACTCGGTTCATGTATCGGTCCTCAAGTTGTTGTTCCCTACCCAGTACAGTGTGCGTACTGCACAACGCGGCAGATGACAAGCTTACGTACGTTAGGTTTGCTTCAGGCAACAATTCATATAACCGTGAAACTTCTGTCGAACGGTAGACGTTTTCTTCTCCGTAACACTTCAATAACTCATTGACTTCTAGCATTTTCCCCACCACTTCCGGGACACTGCTGTTCAATGGTAGACATCCACCGAGTGACATATGGCCTGATTTACCAAGTATTGCAACCACAAGGGATTGCTTCCACAATTGTGCAAAACATTCGAGATTACAGTGAAAGACAGGTCTGTTCTTGCCGTATATTGCATATCTAGACAGGCGCGATTCGATCTTGTGATCTCTTCCAACATTTCCTCGGCGCTGACGCAGGTTCCAACTTCAGTTAACATGTTCATTAGTTCGAACATTACATTAAGTTTGCAGGTAGACAGTTTCCGGCCTTTTCCGATGACACCCTGAACTGTTTAGGTGCAGAGTTCTCCGAAGATTAAGGTAAGTTTAAACTAAAAGATGTTTTAGGGCATTAAAATTAGCTCATATAGAGCCAGTTGCCTTAAGTACATGTTGTATTACACACAACCTTCATACGTTGCGATTGCCAACCTCTGGTACAGTTGATCAATATTTGTCATGCGCAACCCATGGTAACGAGCATCATAATGGGTTTTTATTGCTCATTGTGATTGTCGTGGACCTGATCTGTGGTGGCTTATTTGTAGTATACGTGTTGAGCTAGGGTTTCCTTACCTTAGTAACTACGGATGCGTTTCACACCATTCCGATGTAGCGGTTTCGTTGATCTTGTTTGCAAAGTGCGTTGAGGGGGGCCTGTGGTTGGTTGACAACTGAATCAATTTTCTCTTCTTGTATGTTATCTTTCGAGCATTTACTCGTCGAAAAAAGATTACTGAGTATACATGGCTGAGTGGTCTCCGGTTATTCTTGCCACGTAGTGTTGGGTCGTTGATGGGGGTAGCTTCGGGACCGGTGAGTTCCATTCCTAGACTTTTCTGGTTGTCCACATTGTTTATTGTTGCACCTTTGTATTGGCGCTGCTTTTCCGGTCTTACTCACTTCGCAAATTCGTAACACTATTTAGGTAATCTTTGTTTAGTTGACTGCGTACAGTTGTGGGTTATGATCCGTTACGCTTTAATTCACTAAAATGACTGTATTTCAACAAACCCTGCTTCGGTTAGATAGAAGCCGTCGTGTTTTGGTGTTCGCGTCTACTTTTACTTCCTGTGGTTTTCGTATCTGCACGCATAAAGTAAGCTAGCGATTAAAAGTTTCTTTGATTCTGTTGCGTTTGCATTTGAACGTAGACAACTCGATGACGTCTTGTAACCACCGCATTACATTTTCGAGTAATTTTGCGTAAGTTGTGTTGGTCAATATATCTCACCATTTGTTTTACACAATCACCCATTGCTTTCAGTCCAGATCAATGAGACGCGTTGTACGTATCCCCTCATAGAATACGTAATGATCTCAGCGCGTCTCTTGTCTGAAGTTGACGAACTCCGGCCATTACCATCCCCGTCGCTTCGACTTAGACCAATTTGACGGCATGTCAAACAAAACAGGTCTTTCTATGGCAGAAAACAGTCTGCCATCTCGAAGTAAATTTTTCACACTACGTGTTTGCTAGCAGTGTTTCAGTCGGACTAAATAAAAAAATCTCAGAAAAATCCCTCTCGTTGGGCATCATATGGTCTCATCTCTGCCAACTTGACCTATTCGTTCGCATTAACCAGGCAAAACTGACTTGAAATCAAAGATACATAACCGTTTGTTTGTCTAAGCTGTTTTCTTGGTAGCCCACAACAATCTCGTTTGTCCTTTCATCTCTAATTTGTGCTTTACGATAACTTGGTGTCATTAGTCGAAATCCACTCGAATTAATGGCACCTTTGATTCGTTTGCCCCGCATGGGCTGCGTGCATTTTAGAGAATTAACATGTCTGACCGGTTTTTGCAGGTGTTCGTTGTGCGGGTCAAATGAACTTACGTTTCATCTTGGTAAGTTTCAACCATACTGCCATGGGAACTTCGGTTTTTTTCTGTACAAAGCTCCGCCGTTTGCAATACAACTTCCTTGTACTGACTATTCACGTGTTCTTATTTGGAGGTGGTCGGATTTTGAGATACCTACGTGCAGTACGTGAAGGGGGCTCCGTCGACAATGGAGATAGGGAAACGTTTTTGTGGTTGCTTTGAAAAACGCTTTATAGTCGTCACATTAACTGGTTAATCACATACCTCTAAAGGGAACTATACAGTTGTGCACTAATTGTGGGACCAAATGCAATGAACTAGTTCGAATCCGATGCCAGGTTCCATGCACTAGCGATAACACAGCAGTAGACAAAGAAATAGTATATGAAAGGAGTAATGTCATCAGGCGCCAGTAGACTACGGTAGCGGAAACATATTGGAGAAATGTGATGGACAGTGTGAGCATTTTCACTTCGTCTCAGTTTTGTACAGCAGGTAATCGGTAGTGTAAGCCCCCACTCTCGGGATTTTATTACGATACGTCCATCCTCATTTCTTGCCTCGCTGCGATAATTCGGTCCGTTTAGTTTTTTACCTTGGAAATACAAAATAAAACCACAAATCTTTGGGATTATCTCAAACGTAAACGGAAAAGTGATATGAGTGAACACAAACGTAACGTCGAGATATCTTGAAGCGGAAGATGCGTCGGCTTGAAAACGTTGAAGTGTACTACAATAATGTATGCACAAAGTCGTTCAGACAGGGTACTTGTGATCGCTATGAGTGTACATGAATCAGCCATAAACAAGAATCATCCTCATAAAGGATGACTCCTCAGTGAGTGGCAGTGCGATTCATAACATCACTGAAGATGGTGGGGGAAACAGTTAAGCTCAAGGGTAAGCATCGATAACGAAGTAGTCCAAACGAAGTGCTTCACCATCGAACGGAATGTACGAATTCGTCTTCAAATCCAAGATTTGAGAAAAATGAAGTCAATGCTACGTATCCTTCGGTTCAGTCGTAATATCACAGATCAATTACGAGCAAATAGATTATAACCACCAAGTCTGCACTGTGTAGACGTACCTCGGTGGGGTTACTAAGTGCCACTCAAGTGGAGAATCGAGCGTATGAGAATGGCTGCTAACTCCTGTAGAACGATATCAAACATCTCACAATTAACGAAGTGACGGATGTTTTCGTGATTTATAAAAGAATGCACAGTCGTCATCCAGATTTGAGGAGCATTCATCCGTAGTCCTGGGAATATCGAAGCGGGAAGCCACGCAGTTTAAATTGACACGCGCTAAGAGGCGGCACAAACGATACTTTTTAATCCAGTGGTAGATGGGCCGGAATGAATGACCAAACGTCATCGTAAGATTGACATGAACGAGAGTACAAATGAACTCGGCACACAGTGAATTTTCAACACCACGGCAGATCACTCAGTTTCAACGAAATTGCTCTAAATGTTTACCGTAATCCATGGCCACAAAACTTCTAGCGCTCTTGCCTAGCAAATGTTTGACGAAGCGATTGATAATGCAATGCCGGTTGAAGCATATATCATGGAAAATAACGACGGGTGTATGCTGCAAAAAAGGACTTCGTATATAACAAGTTCTCCAAAGTTATTGCTCGAAAATGCCCAGCTTCACCGCATCTATGACGTCTAACGTAACAATGTTACGCCGGGTTTTGCTTGTGACCACGGGGTTTACAAGTGTTTTATGAACATTGGGAATTTTTTTCAGGAGGGATCCAATTATTTTGTATACTCACTGTGGGACATTCCTGGGGAGGGGTCGGTTGACTGTCGCACTCTCTTCGGTGACCGTCCGACCGGGCGCTTAGTATTGTTATTCTCAAAACCCACATCTAAATACTAATTTCTCCAGCAAGCCTTCTTCAGTCATTGAACCACACTCACCCCCCCACACGTCCATTTTCATCTGTCAATCACACTCATTCGCCCGAAGGCCGGGTATTTAGACACACCACACTGATCCGACCGCATTTCGACGATTCATCATTGCCTGTCGGTCATCTGTGCTTTTTGGACTCTTCGGCCAAACATTGTACCTTATCCCACGAATTGAGGCTTCAGATGGTTAAAAATCCCCAAACTACTCATCAGAATTGAGGTTTGTTTCTTGCAATTGATCATATTGCTTATTACTGATGAGTAGTCGGGGATTTGGTTTATTTTCTAGTTGACCATCACTCACATTTGATCGCAGCCTTCGCATTCAGATAGACTATCCAGCCAGCCTCTTTCGAAAGGAAGCACTAGACTCGAGTTTCGCTCTCGTTGGAGCTCATCAGTAGTGCATATCCTTGCTACGGCCGGGATTTGAACTCCGGCCATTCCAATCATGAGGCAACCGTGTTAACCACTGCGCCATTGACCTCACATTAGGCACGACCGAATTATCAAATTTGAACGCTCAACCACTCTCGTTTGTGAGCAGTGATCAGGTTGCCCGATCGTCTCGAGAGGACACACGGTAACTGTTCTGTTAACTCCAATCGATAACCTTACGATTAGGACTTCCAAGACAGGTCGAAATCACTGATCTCATTAAACCTGCAAGGTTTATGTCAAAAGTACCACGTTTCCAGCGACTTGGTTTGCCTCTGGTATTTGGCATCGTTGGTTATACGTACGTAGCTCGGCCTTCGTCGGAAGAATGTACAGTCATCAATATTGTTACCTGTTACAATTTAGAAGCAAGTTAAACTGTGTGCCCTGACACGTAGTCGACCCAGAGTAGAATGAGAACACTTGACGGCAATAGCGCGTAGCTTTATCGAACACAAGAGCATGACATCATAATGATGAGACATAGATAAGTCAAGCAGCCATCCAATCGATTGTGTGGGTAACACGATTGGATCGTTCGAGGCTGAGGTGAGAGGGAAGCACGCGTGCACAGGTAGACAGTTCACGAGCGGACAACGGTAGGCGCGGACGCCATATTACCGTTTTAAGCCATCGGTATGGCTGGATTGAAGTATACCTGTAATAGGTGCTGTTGTACAACATTACCGGCTGATCCGTTGCAGCTGCCTTGATGCTGTTCCAATCGAACTCGTGCAGGCTGAAACGTGCAGTTTGATGAGAACGGTATTTTTTTGTAAATCGTAATGCATAGTTATGACAATTAGACGATCCCGACGTTTTGTTTGCAACTGGTCGACGAGATCACATCCAGCCGCCCCCCCATGAAGGTGAAGGATAGAATCCAATATTTCGACTTTTTTTCGCATCATAGCGGGGAATCTCGTCTTCTCATCCCAAAATCGATTAGTTGTGTGTTCAGAAATAGTTCTTTGAATTTATCATGAAAGAACAGTAGGAGATTTCGGGAATGTTCTTTTTTCCAAGGCACACGTACATCTGTGTGGAAGTGGGACATTTTTTCCAGTGTGACCAGATTTCGAAGCACTCCACGTTATATTCGGTTTCTCATAAACACTCAAATCTTTTCAAGTGTAATGGTTCATGACTAGATTGTTGAATTTCGCGACGCCGATTGTATTCTCGGATTGGACAACGAAACGCGCTGGAATAGCATGAACTCGTTGCCACATTCTGTGCAGCGTTATAACATGGCGACAGAACAGAACTGTATTTTAGTAAAACGTTTGAACAACGTGCAGTTTACAGTTACTGCAAGCTGACATTCAACAAAATCTGTGGATTTGGTGAGTGCGAGACACGCATCAGGTCGCTTAGGTCACACAAACCGGTGATAATTAAATTAGCCTGACCGTGCCCCAGAGAACCGAAAGTTCAGATACGAAAATCCAATGGTGTAGTTTGGGGAGAGGCGTATGTGCAATCCATGTCATATGTGTCAAAATAGCTTTGATGTTCAGTTGAAACGTGCTCGCTGTAGTATTTTCAGCATTAGCCATTGGTCTTCGTGCGCAGTTTTGAACATGTCTCATCAGTGGTGATCACTGGTTGGTTTTGATAGGTGTGGTTTCTCAATCAGGAGAATATTAAACAAGGCGGTAAAACCGACGAACAATTTGGCAATTGGCGGGTCGCTTCTGCGTTTCAGTAAGTTTCGCTTTCAAACTGATCAGCCTCCTTCGAAGCATGTTTGACATTTCTCAGGTAAAGCCACATGTACACGGAAGTCGAATTGAGACCTTTTACGGAGTAGTGCCAAACCTACCTCCAACGTGCCATAGATTGCGAACTGGGAAGTGTTCCATGTTTAAGAAATTTTTAAAGCAGATTGTCGCTTTCCAGTGAATCGAACGTTTTGCAAAACTGTCCAACCGAAAGGTAAGCAGTACCTCCAAACAAGGTAGCTAATCACAATATTTGTGGTCACGTTACATTAAATTTTAGATTGTTGTGAAGTTCTTTGTTAGGAGGCGTATCTCCTAATGAGTCAGCCAGGACGCATCACGCCACATCGATCGGCCGGCCCAGCTCGGATGATATGGCCATGAGTAGTGGTAAGGTCCCATTCAAACAATCAGATTGCAGGCGTGCGGTCGAACGCCTGTACGCTGTCTGGTCAGCGTATTTTCTCGCGGCTGCCTTCTGGTACCCCCTGTAACGTGATTTCTTCTGACCCCCTGACTGCCATATATGATTGTCCCAATTGATTCGCTTCGTATCTGCCGACCATCTATGGTAATCGTTTGTCCTATAAATCTAGAGCTTCTGTGGCCTAAGTTTTGTCTCGCTCGTCCAATAAAGTGTGCAGCCGCGTCTCTTCTGATTTCTCGTTTTTGGGGTCAAGCGACTGAGCGCGTACCAAAGGGGACGACCCAATATTCGTGGTCGACAGATCGCATACAGCACAACTGGGTCCACTTTGTCTTCTCTTTGGTCCTAGTCGTGAAAATGGACATGAATGCGTCAGAGACCGTTTAAAATTGTTCTGAGAGGTGCACCGGATGCTCCTGCAACAGTCGTCAAAATCACGTTGCGGGGAAGTATGTACAGCGAGAGAGTTAGCCCTAGAGGACTGTGAACACTTGAAGGTGGTCTTAACGAACTCGCATGATAGGAGAGAAACGATAGTGTGGCCTGTCCATCGAGAATTTTCAGGTCAACGGGAGGTCTTGTTACACATGCAGTTGAAAAATAGAGGAAGTCGCGCGCATTCTTGAATGAGGTGACAGCACAACCACGGTTGATGCGTACTGACACAAATGACAGACACTATTCTGGCGCACGTTGAACGATTTGAACCGGTGTCTGATAGGCGTCCACGAGCTAACAGAGATGGTTGGCTTGATAACGAATTGTGTGCCATCCTCAAGCAGACATCTACAGTAAATGCGTGACGGAGAACCTGAAACAGATGTAATACGATAAGGATGAGAAGGGGTCAACAATATGAATGAAGGCTGGCTGCGGAATCCGTAGCGACACCGAAGAGGTTTTGAGCATATATCTGACGACGCATCAGAACCAAGGTGGAAATCCTGACGCTGACGAATCAGCATGAACACAGAGTTCTCAAAGACTTGAACAATGCTCAGCTAGTGGCTCAGCACTATACCTCGGTCTAGTCTCAGGATATCACGCAGTCCGCGTTGCACGACAATGCTTGGTCGAGCCTTGCTGAAACACTGTTCACTAGTGATGGAGTGGAACGCGAGCTGAGGTTGATCGATATCGAAACATTCTCCGACCCGAGCAACACCCATCTTTGTTGCTAGGTAATCTGGCGGTGGAATTATCCGCACCCCTGATGGACTTGTTTCAGCATTCCCTGAAAGAGAGCGTACTGCCAGAGGAGTGGAAACCAGCAGTGACTGTGCCAATGTATGAAAGAGGAAGGCAGCCTTTGGATGTTGTCAAATACCGGTCGGTAAACTTAACTTACGTGCTTGGTAAAGTAATGAAGCGGCTGGTGGCTCGTCTTCTTCAGGAGCACTTGGACCGCCTCGAGTCGAAGGCAAGATTGCGGACATTGTGCTTCTTGATTTCAGCAAAGCTTTTGACGGGGTTGCTAATAACCACATACTCACCATGTTAAAAACGCATGACGTCAGCACGCCTACAATAGACTGTATCACGGACTTCCTTCGTGACAGGTCATTCACTGTTCGGATCCACCAATACTTAGGGGACTGGCTAACTGCTTACTGGATCGTCCCCTTTGGTACGCGCTCAGTCGCTTGACCCCAAAAACGAGAAATCAGAAGAGACGCGGCTGCACACTTTATTGGACGAGCGAGACAAAACTTAGGCCACAGAAGCTCTAGATTTATAGGACAAACGATTACCATAGATGGTCGGCAGATACGAAGCGAATCAATTGGGACAATCATATATGGCAGTCAGGGGGTCAGAAGAAATCACGTTACAGGGGGTACCAGAAGGCAGCCGCGAGAAAATACGCTGACCAGACAGCGTACAGGCGTTCGACCGCACGCCTGCAATCTGATTGTTTGAATGGGACCTTACCACTACTCATGGCCATATCATCCGAGCTGGGCCGGCCGATCGATGTGGCGTGATGCGTCCTGGCTGACTCATTAGGAGATGCGCCTCCTAACACTGCTCCTAGTAATGTCCTACAAGAATCAGTGTTCGGGCTCCTGTTTTTTATTTTCGTCAACGAACTACTGAATCAGCCTCAGTCAGCGCTCGTTTAGATCACTTCACCGTTGTGACCATCATCATAACAACCATGAGCCTGACCAAAGATACTGTGGGTCGGGCAGCCGCTCACCTCAACAGTGACGTGGAATATCCTAGAAAGAAACATTACTACGAAGGTCAACAAAGATTGAAGAAGACTAAGCGGAAGAACTAGAAATGACATGGATACAGGTACGCCATTGACTGCGGCACACCGCCATCTCGGATAGCGTATCTAACCAGCGGTACGAGTGATCACGAGGAATTTAGCGATAGCTAACGACACTACAGCCAATTTGCATCCATGATTGGGTTGCATACAATGGCTTCCACGTGACACGTTGCCGTCGTCTGCTCTGAAATGCGCAACCCAACGAGTGAAGTCGGTGAAATGCGCATAACTGTAGTAGTCGATCATCATTGTTGGTTCGTCGAATCCATACACCGTACAAAATGTGTAACGGCTTCTCATCTGAATTAGGGTAACCAGATCGTGAGTTCACATCATTGGCAAGCACAATGATGTATGACTTTTTTACTTGTGTGAGATAAAACAGGACATCTTGAAAGGCGTTGTTGGCAAAATCCGAACTATTGTCCGTTGGAGCATATACAGACGTCGGAGGTAAACAATGTCTTTCTGGTTCACTGCGATCGTCTTCGCATCAACAAATGGAAATAAAAGAAATTGAAAGTGAGTGGAATACTATCTGGGCAGCGATAAACTCGGGTACTTTTTGGCCGTTTATGTCACGGAAGGGGGATTTGCTTTGAAGGACCCCCATCCGGAGCCTCTGATTCAACAGTCTGAATTGCGCAGTATCGGAATACGGGGTTTTCCTTTGAGACCTTAACAGGAGCCAATATCCCAAAAGTCCAACTTACTTGGCAATCAGGAGCTAGCCCAGCCCGAAGGTGCAATGGAAACGACAGACATTCCCATTCCGATTACTGTTATGCACACCAGACGTAGTCACAATTATACCAAGGTTTTACAAAGCGGTAACGGTTAGCAGTTAGATGATCGGAATGCTCTTTGTTGGGAGTACCTTTTTGGCCCTCTTCATTATTCGAAAGACAGCGGTATTGTAACTACAAAAAGCAGTGCAAACGCAGACTCACAGTATCGTGCTTCACGACCTCAGAACCTCTATGTAATCAATAGTGCGACATACAGTGTTATGAATGTAACTTTCTTTCGTCCAGCCGCCCTTCTTTGGCCTGCCTGACAGTTGCACCTAAAGGGATCGAAGCCCCAACCAGTAGTCTTCTGGACCAACACAACTTGTAAGCTTGGTCACCACATCACGGCAGCAAAATGGGGGCAAATACGAAGGGTGTGATTGAATGTTAATTATATATAGGCCTGAACCATGTCAACCAGGTAAGATCCGATTATTAAATAAGCCGACCGAAAAGAACTACATACCGGAACATTGACTGGCGAGACAAATGAAGAATGGATTCCTCCGAAATGAGAGAACATTCAGAAAGGTAGGAGTTGCACAGATGGATTGTTTTGATTGCATACCAGCTGACAACAGATATGAGAGGATAACAAGTCTTCGGGGGTATGACACAAAAACCGTCTAGGTGTCTAACACCAAATATTTTATCACAACAGCTTCTTTAGTGATTGCATTCACGGCGGGCTGCACGAGCTGAAACATCACCATCAGTCGTCAACCCGAGATCCTGGGCGATTAGTTTTGGATTTCACAAGGGAAGACAGGAGTTTCACTCGTTGCATAACTTCAACCTGTACGGAATGCAAATAAAGATTTGGAAAGGCGTCAAATAGAAAATCTCGCACAAGTGGTTGTAAACGGAGGTAGTTTGGTAACCATGGAATAGTTCGTCATTTTGGGCTATTTTAAAATTGTGCAAACAAGCATCACAATATGAATACGAAGAAATGTTTAGTTAAACAGCCTTATATGCTGATATGGTAACGGGATAACTTACCAGGCATGGGGCTGAAACAGTTTAAAGTCATCAACACTCGTGCCAGTTCACTATGACACAGTAATAATGAAGTCATCCACCAGATAACACTCCAGCCTCGGCTACCTAACAGCGATGTCTAACTTTGAACAGCCTGGTAGCATCAAGGCCACGCACCAAATTGCAGTGAGTATTGTGTAATGTGGAAAAATATAATGTGAGTACTAGAAACCAAAGCACGCATACGCACGGTCTGGCAAATGCTCACTTCAGATTCACAGCATACATCGATTTAATCTGCACATCCCAATAGCTTCAGACTGAAATCAGTCTAACCACGACTGATGGTCAGTAGGAGCATGAGATTGAAAACCAAACGGCTCGTTCACACGCTTCCATTCCGAGCAGACGAACGATCCGAAATATGGTCAGCCGAGAGGCGGGGAAAATGAGTCCGGTGTTTGATTCACACCGGAGTCATCAAAGCAGTGAATCTGTACGATGGGTCTGCTCAAAGTAGATGCTTCTGTCCGAGGTTCTATGCACCATTCACTTTCTCGTTAAGATCTTAAGATGATTTATCTCAGCTGTGTTAAATCACACGTAGATTAGGTACTATCGTCAGCATGCGGACAGGTTATAGAAATGAATCCTTTCTTTCTATTCGAAAGTTAGTATATTGTTTCCTTTCGACAATGCGACCAGGTAAAACTAACAAATATTTCAAAATGCGCATGATAACGATAGGCTACTACATGTGAAAGCTTTCCAAAGAAAAATCATGTGATTTTATCTGTCCTATGACAGAGATATTGTTGAGTCACATTTTTCTGGACACAGAAGAATTCAACAGTGCCTCGTCGCTGTTTGTGTACTGATATGAGGAGAGACATGATCAACAACCGACCTGTTTTCCGGTAATGAGTATAAATCAATAAACTTTTTTATTATTATCTCACTGAATAGCTCATTTATTTCGTGGTGGTGTCAGTGTAGACTACCACTCCACTATGCGCTGATGTAAACATCGATCTGTTGTGTTGATTTGAACTGTAACAGTGAGTAATGATTTCATATCAACGTTTACGGTATGTTCGATGAAGCAGCATTCGATATATCGTAAAAGAGAAAACAATTACTCAATGTGGGGATCCGCATAAATAGTTGAAAGCACTTTCAAGCTTCATATAACAGGTTACTCTACGTCACAGCCACGTTTGGATGTACAGACGGTGCGTGCTCTGAGATGTGCGCTTAGTGGATATCAAGTCTTTCTCTAGGCCTGTGACGGTAACATTAAACACAGACTTGACAATACAGTTCTGGGGGCTGCTGGTCGCTTCGTGTATTTGGGCAACCGTGTTTCGAAATGCAAATATGATAAGTGAAACGGGAGTTCGTACCTAAGGCAATGCTCATCAGCCTGGAATAACTTTGGCGTTACAACGATGATTGACTTAAGTGAACCACGAGAGAAACGGTGATGAAGTCACGGCGAGAACGGTGTTACTTCATGGCCGTGTAATGCAACTGATACAAGTCAAAGATACCTGGCGTGGAGATTTTTTGCCAACGACGTCTGCGCTCGATAGAACGCGTCCAAAGGCATCAGGTGGTGAGCAATAAGAAGTTTGAGAAACCAGTTCTTGACGGTATGAACCAAACGAGATCGCAAAACAACAGTGAAAAATGGGAAATTTACTTAGACGAACATTTAATGCGACTGAACTCCGTGTATTCTCTCGGATGCAAAAGCTACCAGTGCCTTCAATCAAAAGAGACCAGCCATATCACATTGTGTATACCAATTTACGTGTAACTGTGAAGAAAGTTACATACGCAGAACCGAAAGGTCCCTGATCTCCAGACTGAAATGCCACTTGCCTAAATGGGTTCAAAATTCCGTGTTATCGGAGAACGGCAATTCTGTGGAAACACATAAACAGCTAGTTTCATCAGTCGCTACACACGTCCTGACCACCGGTTACGCTATCGATCTAGCTTGTGCATTCAGAATCCTGTTGCGTAATTCCAACACAAGATTCCTGAGGTTTGTTGAAACGGTAGCAATTAATCGCCTCACGCCAGCTGTCTGTGTTCAGAAACAACTGATTGTGAACTAGATCCTTCCCTGGAACTAGTGACTTATCTTAGCCCGCTTATTGATTAACAACCCTTGAATTGGTTTCTTTATAATAAAAAAAACACCAATCCATGTTATTGCAAATTTGGCATTGACTATTTAATACGAAATGCATGCATCTACCAGAGCTAACTGTTTTCTTCAAACTTCTGAAGGGAATTAATTGTTTCAAACGGTGAAAACGTGTAGATTTAGACGACTAAGTTAAGTACTAAGAAAGCTAGCCCATCCGTTACTGCGCCCTGAACATTTTGCCATGTCCCAGGTCAATGAGTCAAAGGAGAAAATTATCGGTCGATGACCCAACATAGTGAAACGAAAGTAACCATTAGTAAATTAGAAACTGCACATTACGTTCGCATCCCAAGATACAGACCACATGATCTACCTAGGTTCTAACTGAATAAGTTACCAAATATCGCAGTCGTCAAGTTCAACAACGTGGAGGTTATCATCTTCAGACAGAGTTGACAAGATGCGTAGTCGGAACAGTGAAAGTAGAAGGAAAGCCTCCTTGCAAAAGCCTTTGTTTTTAATCGCAATTCAGTTGAACGCTTGGAGGCCCAAACGATTTATGTTAAACATTTGAGTGCAAGTTGTGATTTTTCTGAATAAAGCAGGCTACCTTCCTCCATTTTAACATTCAAATATGAATCATTGTCGCAGTTGTGTGGCGGTTAAACATTAGTGTCAATCACTGACGTACAACTGCTAGTGGTTTTGAGTTAACGGGCTAGGCAGATATATTGGTGAACAATTTGCACTCAGAATGCACACAACGGCCTCGATAAATTTACACACTACTGCAATGTAGACATTCTAAGAGAGTACACCAGGGGCAACCAAGGCGAAAACCGTCTTTACATCCAACTACACTATGACCGTTATCTGTCGAGGAGCCAGTATCCGTGGTGAACTTGACAAATTCTAGAGTAGGCCAAAATCCAGTCTGTTCTCTTATTTCGTTTTGTACGTGGCTCAGAACCATCAGCATTTTGGAGATGATAAATACAAGGCTGACGTTTCTGCGGTTGTCACATAATGTCCACGCACCTTTCCTGAATATGGAATGACCGTTGGTAACCACCAGCCACCTCTTCAGTCTCCCATAAGAAACACAGAATTGCGATCAGTGCAAACAACCATCCCCCACACCACCTTTGAAAAGAGAAAATGATCCGAAGCTGGACTCACATTATGATTCGACAATCAGAGCTACAAAGCCACCTGTTTCCGACGCAGGATCACCTCAAATGCCATAACCACGCACATTAACTCCGTCGTGCATAGGTGAACGAACTCACGCAGCCCACATAAACTGTTATCCCAGGTGCCCAGCTCATCTGTCAAGTCATTGCAACGAGCCGTTGATCCGTAAATCAGCTCCTTCAAATATGGTTTAGCTAGCACGATACTGACGACCAACACAATTACGATGCATGCAAAAATTCCTCGATAAAATGCTTCCTCTATCTTTTTGGCCCGTTCAACCGAATGATCCTCACAACCTTTACGCATACTTTGTGAAACTTCGAGTTTCAGTTCACGATGGCCTTTGTCGTGGTTGAAATTACGGGAGTCGATCGAGGTTCGTTCATTTGTTCTGCCGAATCAGCAGAAATTCACTTTTGTGAGATGATTGTAATAGCCGATCGCCATTATTGATGCGTCGCGCTTAGACACCGAGCACACTACTTAACCACCTCTAATCTAGAGTTAAACGACCAACAAGCATACATCACAGGTGAACGGTGTCTTTTTGGGCTTTGTCGACTAGCTAAGAGCATATGACAAAGTATAGAGCTCCGTAACGTGAGTTAGTGATGTTCAAGGATTGGTTAAATTCGATACACCAGAACAAGACATCAGGAAATAAGTTCAGGTTGATTCAACTGCCAGAAATTTCCCCAATACAATTTGCACACGAACAATACCGCAGTTAAGATGCGCCTAGAACTCTATGGTATGGTCGCTCAACCGTTTATGACAAATTTCGGGCGAATTACAAGAATGACATTTCACATATGGAATGTCGCGAAGCAATTAGTGTTCACCTGACAGGTTTATTAAGATACGAGGTCAGGCTGAGTCTGTTTAAAGAAAATGCAAACCGCCGAAAGTGCAGAAGATTGGAAGTAAGCAGTTATCATCACACGGCCGAGGATCTTGCTAACGTAGCTGGAACGCATAAATACAGACACATCAGAAACTGATATCTTTCACAACTATGAATTAGTAGCAGATTCGAGTTTTTTCCTTGAACTTGACTTCCTTTTTAGACATGACTGTCAGTGTACCAACAGATAACGAGGCGTACAGATGACGGGCTAGAATTAGACGACGTTCGGAAGATTAGCCAATCTGAGACGGTAGCCATTAAACATAAGTACTGATGCCGGTTACTCACTTTCGTTTTTGTGGGTACACATTCGGCGATTCGATCCCATCGATCAGGAATAGTTTTGTCGATCGATTTAATGGCAACCTCCAACTGCTTTTGCTCCGTTTGCGTCCACCCATCCCATAGTCCATTACTTCGCACTTTTTGATGCTCCTGTGCTTCTCTAGTACTGGCTAACTTCTGTTGTTTCCATCTTTTGCGGCTCATATACGGCTCGTCTATGCTTACTGAGGCTGACAACAAGAAGAGAAGTTAAGAAAAGATAATATTCTGAACCAAACGATAGACAGTTCGTAATACAGCAAAACAGGGTAGCAAAGAAACGATCAGGCAAACGGTTAAAGTTTTGGTGATAACAGTTATACAGTGAGACTAAAACATAATGGCCACTGTTAACGCACTATCAACTCTAGACGATTAGAGTTCAAGGTCACAGGCACGACTACCAACGCGTCCACTTCGATATGCCGAGGTGATCAACATCAGAAAATACAGACCTATTTGGCGTATTTAAACGATAATGCTTGCCATCCTCTAACTTCCCTCGCAATTTAATGACGCGTGGCAGTGAAAGCGGTAAGGAAGCTGTCTCGCTGATGACGCCTTACTCTCACTTGCAGCTCGGTTGTGTTGTTTGCAAGGTGTAGGCACCTCGATGCTGAAGGTTTGAATATGGACGTAGTCATTCTCAGTAGTTAGGTCCCTTCCCGTCCCGTTCTTTTTCCTTCTCTCTCTATATATATAGGGTTTGCTTTTTCTTCATGGTTGTGTGGCAGTTAAGCATTAGTGTTAACCACTGATGTATTGCTGTCTATGATGATGATGATGACTTCCCTCGCAATGACAGTCTCTTCGTACCAATGGACGAATTACACCTTAATGTAATTTGTCCCGTGATTCAGAGGTGACTTCACGAATCTGATAGTTTGTAGTATTCACTTATAAAACTGCAACCAAGCCTGCCATGGTACAGTGTGTTTACGACTTCCTTTGTCAGACTAGGCAAACAGAAACAAGGTCTATTTTACGACGCACAAGCACAAAAGCAATGTCATCTCCTGGCTATGTTGCACGTGAACAGAATCTATTCAAGCTGTTCCAATGACAAAAGCACGTGGCCCAAGACATTTTGTGAAGGCAATAAATGTCAAAATGTTGTCTGCCAAAGTAATGTGGGCTTTGAAGTGCCCGTTGACAGAGTGAAGTATACGAAAAAAAATAGTCAATAACGGCTAACCGATTTCTTCTTGTTCTTTGGAATCATCCAAGGAACCGATGGATTGAGCTGCGGGTTCACTCGATTGAGCAGCAGCGTGATGTTCCACCTCATCTTCATCCTTATCGGACTCCCCACAAATAGCATTTTCGTTTGTTTCGAATGCAGGGATTTCGGAAGCCACTTGACCTTTAAATACAAGCGGGATCAAACTGTTTTGTTCGGCACAGCGCTCGCATAAAAAATTAAAAACACTATATTGCAGCAGCCACGTTATTACTGATCAAAATTAAGTAAGCTAGAGACTGAAATGCACAGAGACGAAATATCTCACTCGCGTCTGAATGAAAAAAATCTGGGAGAAAATGACTTAATCGGGCTAGTTTTCCATCACAGTGTCGACCAGGCGTGAAGTACGGGGTCATGATGAACCAAGTGCGGCACACCATGATTTTACCAAACTACGTCAGTTCGTCTCAATGTTGATATTGAAAAAACAATCCCGGAGAAAGCAGTTCTCAGATAGAATCCGTGTGACAAGTCTCCTGTTAGACTATACCATAATCTCACGACATTTTCTTGTCGATAGCTATTGTGTTGTACGTTGCTTTGTGGCTATTTTTCAGTGAGATGAATGAACCTTGTTATGTTTACTGTTTAACAGAATGATGAAAACGATTTATTACACCAACCGCACAAGCAAGGACAGAGCATGCAATCCAACACTCGATGAAGCATCGCTCTCTAGTTTAGCCCCAAACGTTGTCGAATTAGGCGGTCACAGCGCGTCAATGCCGAGCCTCTTAAGGACCGAATAATCCATACTCAATGAAATGTTATTAGCTAACGTCGGAGTATGCGGCTAGCCATCACAGACATCGAAGTTGTCGAATTCAGTAAACCACCAGAAGTGAGTCGTCCACTAAGAAAACACAAACAAGTCTAATTTCATAAAGATTTTGTGTCCAAAAACGATAGGAGGAAAACAAGTAGAAACGATATACAACATACTGGTTAGATAAAATTTGTTCAGTTTAGTCTCGCCCAACTCCTTCGCTTTCGTTGTCACATCTGGTACAGTACGATTAAGCTGAGATGCGATACGCTCCCATCGACCGGGAATACCACCCGGAAATCGAGCGATAGCGTGTACCAAATCAATAATATCCGAATCCTGCCACTAAGAAATGGAAACCAAAGGGAGTAACGAAATGAGATTAACAAAAAAAAGTATGGTAACGGAAATGTTAGTAATCAGGATCACACTGGAGAAAGGGGTGCGCCAGATATGTAGCCATGCACTTCCAAGGCACAAATATATATATATATATTCAAACATTAAAAGCAAAAAAGGAGTGGCCAGTGACTTACTGTGACGGCTCAAACCCATATTAGAATCCGTGCATGGCTACATATGTGGCGCACCCCTTTCCCCAGTGTGATCCTGATTACTAACATATAAATATATATATATATATTGTACATACGAGAATGTCGGCAGCTCACGCAGTACAATTAGTCATCGAAAAAGGGGGTACACACTGAGCGGTGAACGATTTGTTGTGACGTTTCAAATCCACACTAGGATCCGTTATCAAACAAATAAACGTATCGGAATGAGATTGTTCTGGCGCTCACCGTGTCCACCTGTCCGTCTGTCTTCGCTCGTTTTTCGTTTCACCGACAACGATGCTGACGTAGTAACTGTCTATGTCAACGTGTCGATTGAAGGAATTCCGCGAATAGAGAGCTTCCAGTACAAGCCATTCCCCTTTCATTTTCGCCCGCGCGACCACTTTTGCATGGCCTCTGTTGACCTCAAGACCTGTGTCTGCACAGTGGTGCCACAATTGTGATCTAGGGTCGGCTCGTCGCATTGCTAATTTGTGTTCGTGCACGCGTGTGCGCAACGGTTTGGTCACACCCGAGGCATGGAATCGCGTAGACCAAGCCAGATTGTTCGTGTTGTACCACATGATCCTTAGCGTTCATCAGAGCCAAACGGAGTCTGCGTTTGCCTTGTGGGATATTTGGATACCCCGTGGTTGGAGCATCCATTGTACTGCTTCAGTAGTGCCGTGAATATATGGCACTGTCAATCGTGTTCTAGGTTTTGCACATTCACTTCTTGTGGACCATTTGATAGATGCCTTTATGAAACTACTGGGGTACCCATTAGAAGCAAACAGTTTGCTCTGGCCCTCTAATTTCGGGCGAGCTACATTGCGCGTCTGCACGTCGAAATAATGTTCGCACGCAGCTTTTGAGTTGACATGTTGGATGACTGCTATCTAATCTGAGAATGACATCAGTTGTTGTCGGTTTATGATAGACAGTGGTTTCAAGCTTGCCATCAGGTCGTCTTATGATCAGTACATCGAGAAACGCTAGGCGTGAGTTCTCTTCTTCGTGTGTAAGGGTTATCCAATCTATTACTTTATTCAGACAACTGTGGAATTGGTCAAGCTGAGTCCGAAGTAAAACAACAAATGTATCATCCACATATCGAAGCCACACCTTAGGTTTGAACGTCTGAAAGGCTTCAGATTCGAAGTGTTTCATTAAGGCGTCTGCGAGTGATCCCGATATAGGATGCGCCTCTCTTCTGCAAGTAGACAGCCGTCAAATTGTAGGTAAGTCTCCATGCAGAGCTCTACTAATTGAACCAGTTCCTTTATAATCTTGTTTGTTCAATGTAGCTATGACGTTGCCTTTGTTTGTGGGTAGAATGACAATTTGCTCGTTCTTCCTAAGTGTCTTCAGCGCTTTACTTTCATTAGTTGTCAAGATATTTGTTGATTTTCGGCTGGTCAGCTGTTGACACATTTTTGTCCCGACAGACTGCTGCATTCGCTCATCTAGACCACTGCGTTTTAGTCCTGATTCGAAACATGCGATGATTTCTGTTGTAGACGCGTCCGCATAATTGGATTTCAAACCTTTTAGCAGAACGGCCTTTTCATCGCGTGTCAGCTGATGGTCTGATAGGTTATGTATAGGTTCGGCGCTTTGTTTCCCGGGCAGACTGAGGCGTTGGAATTTTTTATTTACTCGATTTTTTGTTCTCTTAGAGTCCGGTAACCAATTCCACAGCTGTCTGAATAAAGTAATAGATTGGATAACCCTTACACACGAAGAAGAGAACTCACGCCTAGCGTTTCTCGATGTACTGATCATAAGACGACCTGATGGCAAGCTTGAAACCACTGTCTATCATAAACCGACAACAACTGATGTCATTCTCAGATTAGATAGCAGTCATCCAACATGTCAACTCAAAAGCATTGCTGTCTTGGAACTCGGTACAATTCACATTTCGGCTTAACATCCAGATTCGGCCTCAGCTAAACCAAAAGAGAAAGGCATGGATCGACCTGTATCTGGATGGGAAATTGAGTTAATAACGCTGTTAGAATCGCATCTGGAACGTAGCATACATCAAGCTTCGGGCAAGAGAGTGCTCGCCAAAGCAGCTTGCTGACTTGCGTATTGCATAGTGTGGACGTTAAAAGCGCCAGTGTTAACCAGTTGTCTTGGTTAAAGAAAATTATTACTCGAAGGTAAGAGAAAAATAGAAAAACTTGGGGCGCAGAAGAGGCGGGTAATAATGGTTCACTGATGTCATGACCAGGAGGATGACAACTTCTGATAATTCCCGGTCGTTTATGGTCCACAAAAAAGTTGGCCTGACGAACCCCACTCCTACTCTGTTTCATAATTTTGACCTGCCAAACAATGAAAGATAAGGCACTTTGGGGGGAATTCACCAGGGGCCAACAGTTTAAGCTTCTGACATATATGGCAGCGAGAAACGTGCCTATCTTCAGGGTATGGTGAACAATATATTGGTGTCCCGTTCCGGCTACTCCTCTGCGCGATAGAACTATGTGAAGACAAATCAGGCTTATGAATAAGACGGGAAGATTCTGACAGTAGTGCATAATACGCCACCGGTCAGAGTCTATATTGGGTGCCTGAATCTCTCTCATTTGAACGGACAAAAAAGAAAACATTACAACGACACACGGAAACTCGCAACACCAGCGCCATTAGTCTGGATTATTCGCCATTTCAGACAACGGCCCAACAAAAGGTGTTCATTGTCCTTCGGATCCCAGCCAAGAAGCCGGGAGCACCCTACTGAAGCGAACCTCAGAGTGAACGCCTTCACACCCAAACACAAACCATACGCTGGCCACCAAGCTGCTGCTTGCAGCCCAACTCACTACTCGCAGACAAGGCATGATGTGTCAGGCGGTAATTTGACATTCGTAGGAAGTGGACAAGCAAATGAAGCTTGTGAGACGAGATCAATGTGCCTAAGGGTCGACAGAGCCCATCCGTTCCGAAAACACGTCGGTGAACTTCGCCATTGCTTACACGGTGTTCACTTCACAGACAACTCGGCCAAACAACATTTACGCCACTG
>QNGE01004955.1:3876-51614 GCA_008508345.1 Paragonimus westermani | reverse complement strand
CTATCTGAATGCGAAGGCTGTGATCAAATATGAGTGCTGTTCAGCTTGAAAATAAACCAAATCCCCGATTATTTATCAGTAATCTAACATGAGATGAGTTGCACTACGTCAGCAAACACTCATTTTTGTAATAAGTTGAACAAACAAATAAACGGATTGAATAGTCAACAGAAGTTCAACCGGGTGTATAGTTTGGAAATATTTGGTTGCATTGTAATAATTAGGGTGTTCACTGCGAACGCCGATGGTCAACAACGATCCGATTGCCTTTGAAACACACCTATCTAATTATGCAGATTTGCATATCAGCCTGAAAACTAACTAGACAGAGGACAAACTTTCGCCCAAATGTTTAAGAATTACAGTAGAAAAAATAAACCGCATATAACCGCCATTGGAACATTCGGTCTTGATATATATCTTGAACAGGCTTATTGCCTGGTCCCACTGATTTCCAACTTCACTGTGCACTTGTTGTTCAATCCGGTTTTCGCACCTCGGAGTCCACGAACGGTTATCGTATTGATAAATGATAGCTATTTTGTGTAATATTCAGGCAATCAGAGATGAACAACCTGAACGGGCAATACGATTACAATGAAATCTATTTCGACAACAGAGTATCGGTTAAAGCAGTACATACTAAGCGTTGGCAGGCTATTGAGAATCAGAGATTGAGGCGACAGAATCTCGTTGAATCAAGGTTGGCGTCAATTTCCCACAAGGCGCATGGTTTTTAGGTTTAAGAGTCCTCCATTCCAATGCCACAATAACCTACAGTCTACATGCAAGCACTTTGCACACAATACCCCATGGCGAAATTCAGCGTCGTTTTCGTAAGTAGTGAACGCAACAAACAAGAAATATCTCTTTGACTATTGAATCATTTGTCAATATTGCTTAAACGTTGCAATGGTGCATGTGCAAGGGTTGAACGTGGTACATTTTGTGCAAAATCGGCCCGGGCGCAAGTAGGTTGACTGCATTGTTTGCTGGTAGTCTCTGTCTTTCACTAGTGGTCTTTCCTAGGTTCCAGTTAAATTCCTTTGATGCACACGACGCACAAAGTCTTTTCCCTTGTTAACACTGCCTTTGATATTCGTCCTCCTGATATCCACGCCTTAGCATACTTTCTGCAAATGATGATTTTCTTTCCGTGTGACTGTAGTAGAATTTCTGCCGACACAGTTCGCCAACCGATGACATCAACCGTTTAATGAGTGCCGGTATCCCTACTTACACGAACAGCTAGCACTCGGCGCAAATCGGTGCATATTTGTTGACCCCCGATATCTGGCACACTTCCTCCATTCTGTGTGAACTTACATTTTATCACGAGTGTACTCTGTGATCATTCATCTATACGGGGTTAAATGTCATTATTGAATGACTGGAAGAGCATATTATAGTGAATAGCAGTGTGAATTAGTGAGCTCTTCACATGTCTAGAACGAGTAAATCAAAAAGCCGGATTTACATATTTCATATATAACCCGAAGCACCGTACACAGATGAATATCGCGTTATTTTATATCTGGGGACGTGAAGCACAAGAGTAGAAGAGGGCAAAAATGAATAGTCACGTAAACAGAGGATCAACGCTTACTACATTTGGTTGGTGGAAAGTCCAACACCCTCTTGATCAGAAGCAATTGCAAGATCGATGCGAAACGCGATCAGAAGAATTCATAGTACTTGACTGTGAATCACTCGCCCAAACAACGTTTACAAGCTGACGGTAAACCATAGGCAAGAGAACTTATTGCAGATCGTTCAACAGTGTTCTCGATCTATTCAGTAAAGTCTAAATAGTCCAGAGGAACTATACCAAATGGAGTCCAAGCGTTGTGTTAGTCACTTCGAGGTGTCAGTTCCACGGAACATGTTTTGGAGTGGTTAGGTTGCATGTTCACGGAATACCGTAACGATGCATACCTATCCCAGCTGAAACACATGCTTCTCATTTTGTGGCCTGCTCTATCTCAACATTACGTCAAGGGTCGTGTAGAAAATCTGAAGAGACCAGTAGAAGCGGTTGACCGTGCTGCAGTGATCGAATGGTACAGGTTGGAGGTCGAAGGTTTTCATTTACGGAAAATCAGGTCATGACTGAAATACTGGTGCTCCTCGACTTCAACTTACTGGAGAAAAAATTCTTTGTTGTTGAACGATGTACGTGAGCCTTGCCATATGATTCAGAACATACTGTGTTTTCTAACGGTACTGGACTCAGTTTCAGCAGACATTTCTTTGTGATCGAAAAGTAAACTAGACTGAATTAGCTAACTTTTGCTTTATTACGGTGAACATTTAATTGTGTAGCTTACCTGGACGAAAACAGTCTTTTCACAATCGATCAGATATTGTTGAATAAAAGATGCTGACAGTCCGATTGCCGGTTTGCTCCCGTCAGTTCCAATACCACAGACAGTCAAGAGAATGGCTATCGCTCAGCGATAGGATGCCGCGGCTCAGCTCCGAAGCGGAAAGCACTGGGTCATATAAGTAGTACATACCCTAATGGGACGGCAGTAGGATTGAATAATAGTCTTACCTAAGTTAGATTTCGAAGTTCAGTTTCCACCGTCCACTTAATGTTATTTACTTCACTTTTGAGTTATTGTGTTCATGTGAGGAATGGTTGTGTCGTGTGTATATCCGACATTCTCGTAAAACTTATATGTTGATGAGTCCATTCAACGAGATAAATGATGTCACAGTGAAAACGTCTAAGGTTCAGTAGTACTTGTCTCGTCCTCACAAACAAACTTGTTGAACCTGGAGCTCCTTTGTACTCCATCACAAATGCGTCTATCTGTTTTTCCGCAGTTCTGAAAACACATAACTTGACAGTACGGAAACTGTGGAGTCATGACTGAGAAGCACGTACCATCGCTGGGGGACACTCAGCAACGACAGAACGATGCATCATCGCTTGCAAAGACATGTATCAGTCACAGCTTATAATGCCAAGTTTACAACAATGACGAGTGTCATCTTGAACACTTAAATGTAAAAACTATTTAAGTAGTAAGAACTATTTTAGTTTATATGAAGTGAATATCGATGGAAGTTGGTCGCACTTATCCAATTCCAAAAGAGTTTTCACTCAACTCTCTTTGAAAATGAGCACCGTACACGAGTTCTGTTCTGGTTATTGCTCGTCAGTAGTACACACTCGGTAGGGACCAGACCGTTAGTCACGCTTTCATCAGGTAACACTGAACCACTGAATCATTAACCTCGAGCTAAGCACCACTGAACTATCATATGTGAGCGCTCAGTTACATCCGTCCGTGAGTAATGCTCAGATTGCCCGATCGTCTGGTGTCTGAGATCCGGTAGGCATCCTGTTAACTTCTATTGATGATCTAACGATTTAGGCTTCTCCTCAGTATGAAGTCATAGAATTTACTAGACTGGTAGAACGATATTTTGAATGATAGCAAGCAGTAGGGAATTTGGCTGTTAGAAGCTGAACGGCCAAGAGAGGCAATACCTGCGAGCTCTAACATAAACGAAACTCAAGTATGACTTTTTTTCGAGAAAAGTCGACTCAGAATTTTATGGGAATGCAACGACTGCAATCAGTTAAGTGAACTAAAACCTACATTAACTAAACTTCCAAATACTTAAAACAACGTTCCTGCAGAATTGGTAGAATATAAGAAGCTGAGAAAGTGTACGTGTATCTGAATTTGTGTTGTACGGTGTAGAGAAAAAAGCCATCCTAGTAGATGTCTTCACTTTCGGAGTATCAGCAAGAAAAAGATTATAAGGGAGGAATTCAGATGATAATGAACGGAATGTAAAAAATAACCACCGTTTATTCACCAAACTACTGCAACATATTTCAGACAAATGGATAGCAGCAACGCTGAGAGGTTGAAAGTGAACTCATTTTAGCGTGTAGATTCTGATGATCAAATTATCTGAATGCTCACTTCAGTGTCCTAAACTTGTTCATCAATTTTGCGCTTGACTTCAACTACCGATAACTGGGTTACGGCAAACTCTGGAAAGTTGCTATAAGAGTGTCTGTTGCAAGTCAAACGATCTACTTAATGCTATAGCTTTTGTAAATTACCTACGAAATGGTTAGTATCTACAGAAAACGTACTTCTCAAGAGACATGCATAATGAGGGACACCATCAGTTATAATCAAGTCTTGCTTGATACGCTGGTAGTTCGTTCACAGGCATTCCCCAGTGTTCGCAATCAATCTGACCGGAGTAGAAATCATAGTGTCACAACCCCTTAATTTGCGTTGTACGTTGTACCTTCGCAATAAGTGTTATGCCTCTCACGAAATCCGGTTGACGAACTGAAATATTTGGCTCAGGGTGGGAGCGCACTGGTGAACTGAACATGATGAGAAAATAGTTCGAGTGTAACTTTTAAACTGTCAGTTGAATAGCCCAACAAGTGAGTTCGCTTTTGTGGTCGTTGACGCACTGTTGCGAAACAGAACCAACATTATATGGAACAACGATGTCTCACATGGGGCTGTCGAGTAGTACCTCGCTTTTCGCTTCCCAGTAAGTAACCCGTGAATTCCAAATGGTAGAGGTGTATTACGTCGAGTTTAGATATATTAACGGGAGGCACCTCTTTGTAACCCTGCGCTGTGACACGTCTAAATCACCTTACAGGATCACACTTTGCGTCTCGTCGTTCACCATACGCCGAATTTCAGCACCATCAATATATAAGAACAACAACCCAGAGCTGACGAGCTGTGGATCTTAGGGCACAAATAGCGTACAGAACAGTGATTCTAATATGGAACCTCGCACAGTACGAGCTGCTCCGATTATTTTGACCCCAAGTGGCGATCTTGGGGGTATTCGGTAAGCGACAAAAATAGGGAGATTTTTTCTTACCATACTTATGAAGCCTCATGTACGTGGTTAAGCTGCCTGTTTCTTCAAAGACAGACATGTGTACAAGGTTGACCTCAATCAGTCATTTCTGTCTTATGTATCCTAGCAGCAAGCAGTGCAATGCCATATGCGAATCCCATTGGGAATCCATGTTGACCACACGATAATAACCTGAGTCAAACTGAATACCCATGTAACCGATTGCCAGTCGAGCTCTGCATGATTTCTGAGGTAGCCCATAATAATGCAGTCAGNCATGTTGACTACACGAAAATAACCTGAGTCAAACTGAATACCCATGTAACCGATTGTCAGTCGAGCTCTGCATGATTTCTGAGGTAGCCCATAATAATGCAGTCAGCCTACTGCTAGTGGACTCATTTCTATCATTTTCTTTAAAAATGAATAAGAGTGTATATGCCCATCAGGTGTTAGATGACTTGTTCTCTTGAAGGAGTCAACCTAACAGCTCATGAAGGGGTCTTGGGAACCATGCAGTACAGTTTTGGGAAGAGAAGAGGTCAGGATTTGCAGAATCATTTGCACAATGTTCACTATTCAAAGAGAAGCAATATATTTGGTCTCTGTATTTTTCGGCGATGATAATGAACTGGGCAAGGAAATCTAGTTTTACTGATGGCGAATCTAGTGTACAGGACATTCCGAACTAGATCTACTGATCTCGGTCCCGAGTGATAATCTGATGGAATAGACTAATTCCATATAGACAAACATATGCGTAAAAAATATAGGAGCTGAAATCTAACCCTCGTTAGATAGTCATATATTCTAGGCATGATTTGAAGCTATTAGGGATAGAAATCTAACAGCTGTCAATTCAGAATTTATTCTTAAATTGGACACCCCTCATAAGTAGTTGCGGTTGAGTGCTTAGATAAGCTTATTCACTTCGCTGACGTTATGGTCAATGGAACAGTGGATAACATGATTGCCTGACAATTAAAATGCCCGGAGTTCTCATATAGGGCCAAATGTTGTTCATGGACTTTGGTAGTAACATCACGGGGATTGCAGGCTGATTTCTAATCCATACAATATCTTATTTGTACCACAATGAACACGCATGCGTGAGGATCTGAAGCAACTACTGGCTGTCCATTACTGTATATAGGAACCTCGTTGTTTGATATGAGTTTTGTCAACACAGTTGGGGTCGAAAATATAAACCGTCGGTACGTTTTGCCTTTAACATATCACAATCAACTTCGTTTTCGGCTGTGGGCCGATGACTTCGCTGGTAGTGTGAGTGCAACTTACTTTGCACCGACACATTCCTATATGCTCCAGCGAGCGACTTGATAAAGAAGATTGGAAACGGTGATGGAGTTCGAGCGGAACACAACGGTACCAGATTGCCAGTGTGTCATAAGAGACAGATACTGAATTCTGTTGAAACCAATTGAATTCTACAATTTTCTTGGCTTTGAGTCTTTCGTGATGGTATTCGAGGATATATACGTGCCCTTTGTGTTGATATAGATCAATCCTAGTAGGATATTTGGGTTCACAGTCGACACAATCCATGACTGTGTGTGGCTGTTCACCTACTTTCTGTTTCACTCTATTCTTGCATCAACCCATATGAATATACGCCTACAGACCGACAGTAAATTTACACCTCTGGCCGCATTCTGTACACGCATACTGCGCTCGCTTTTCCTGTTTACTGGCAGATGCCAACAAAAAGATGCTGGTGGTGTGTTTATTTTCATGACCGATCATACCTAGTAATTTATAACTAGGTTAGGTTTTTGATCCTAGCTGAAGTTGCTGAACTCTCTGCCAGTCAAGTTTTGTACTAAGGCTGTCCAATTAGTACCACAAGTAGGCGCGGGGTCTTTCGTTAATGAACAAATCGCACACAGCTNGGACGTAGTCATTTTCAGTAGTTAGGTCCCTTCCCGTCCCCTTCTTTTTCCTTCTCTCTTTCTATATAGGGTTTGCTGTTTCTTCATGGTTGTGTGGCAGTTAAGCATTAGTGTTAACCACTGATGTATTGCTGTCTATGATGATGATGATGACACAGTGGTTAAGTTTTCACAACGAGACAATGTGTTTATTACAGCGAATTGAATGGAATGAAGATGACTGACAGTATACCACAATCGCTCACTTGAATCCACGGAGCTGAGGTATTACACACCGAAAGTTTGTGGATGCAAAAAAGTGGACTACGGTGAAAAAGCTTAAACTGGATCAGTGGAGGAGGGTGCAACAGTCTTTATCTTCTGAAACGATTTTCTGTAAACTTCTAGGTCGAACAGTTGGGATATTTGACCGTTTCTGTTTTTTCCAACTTTTTGAGCACTTTGCTAGATACCGTAACATTTCAGTAAGCATTCCCATCTAATTACTGGGGCCTGATTCTTAAGAGTTTCCGTGTAAGACTTAACAATCAACAAAGAAGTCTAACACTAAATAGCTGCACCTGTGAGAAAGTTGAGAGGCAGCTAAGCGTTTTGGGGGGTAAAAGAGAATACATTTTGCCTTCTGAAATTTTCAGTACATTTTCAACAGGTTACTTAACGTTCTGGTATTACGGTTAAGAATCACTTTTGATGTTCCATGAATCGAATTTTGAGACAAAACCGTACGGACACCTACACAGACAATTTTTAGGGTGCATTTTATTCTCTTCAGTCTCATAAATTTCAAGCAACTCCTTTGGTTTTCTGGCCTACATGACCTATTGCTGACACATTACAAACAAGGTAGGTAGGCGTTAGTAGAGTCCTCGACTCGATGGTTTCAATATGTGTGAACTACGGAGGAAATTTATTCTGACTGAGGTTACTCGATAACAATTCCTATTTTCGAGAAGAGAGTCAGGGGTTCCTGCGAATACGATAAGGGAATTAGCTTGACCCAAGTCATTACCAGAATTGTCATTCATTATAATTAATCAATTCACTGTAGCCAAAGGGGCAGATATTAATGAAGAATCGGCAGGATCTCTTCCTGGACGTGTATATATTGATCTGGGTAGAATAAATGAATCGCTTTAAGATATGTGACAATCGATGTCTCCGTTTGATCGCGAGCATCGCGTGGTAGTAGTGATTAGGCAACGAAGATGTTACGAAGCGGGTAATTGGTGGTGGTTGTCAAGTGAGCTTAATTGTTTAACTTTTCAGCCTGCACAGACTGAGATAGTTAAAACATGTACTGAGGACGACAGCTTGTCCTCTGTCACATCAAGCACTCTTTGCCGATGTTGCCGCTGACTAGCGTGAGATGCGAGATGAACAGATGATGACCTGGCGTAGAGAGATGAAGACGTTCAACAAGGGGCTGGCCGCCGTGGGTTGGGTCCTTCTCCTGGGCTGGTAATTGAGATGGTTGCAAATTGGGCTCAGTGACGTTAGTGTTGTCGTTGTTTGGCCGAGTTATTTGTGAAATGGGCACACTTAATGACGCCGGGCAGAGAAGATCGCAAGGAGGCCGGCTTGATGACACCTCACTTTCACTTATAGCTCGGTTGTTCAGTTGTAAGGTCCTCTCACCTCTCTTTCATTTCTTCTGCTATTTTTGGCTAAGGCTGACTTTCAAACATTGGTTCCCATCGATAAATTTGAAAAAAGCCAATAGTATCATGTAAGATGTCTCGCACAGTGACATTTCGTTCGCATCTCATCGGTTACTTTTGCGAAATTAACATACACTTTATATAGTTGGGGGGGCAAGCAGCTAAGCGCAATCAATCTAGTCATATTTGAAACAGTCAGTCAGGTGACCAAAACGGGAGTGGCAAAATGTAACTGATTGATAATTTGATGCAATAAAATAAAATTGTTGTCAATCAGAGGTTAATAGGAGTCCGAAAAGAAAGACATGGTTAAAGATATGTATATACTGAGTGAGAAGGCTAGTCACCAACTGTTTCTGGGCGCATAAAATGGGATTCAGCCTATGTATTGCGATAGCTTTTGCAATATTGATTTCGCCTAGCTGCTTGCCTCCCAACTATATAAAGTGTATGTTAATTTCGCAAAAGTAACCGATGAGATGCGAACGAAATGTCACTGCGTTAGGCTGACTTGTTTCTTTGTGTTTGTAAAGTAGTTAGGCATCAACGAGAACCACTGATGCATTGCTGTCCTTTAAAATTATGACGATGACTACCTTATCGTTTCATGGCATATTTCTGTTCGTCTTTTCAAATTACCACCTCTGTATTAATCGATAAATTGGTTTCTACGGGTTTTCTGATACATCAAGCTCATAATTGCTCGGCGGAAACCGGGAGGTTTTAATTTCCGACAGGCGGCGGTTTTTTGTACGGAAATTATGCACCGTCGTGTCACTTTAAGTTACGACGATTCCAAACCTGCCGATTAATAATATGGATCTCAAGACTCTCTAGTAACTCAGCATAGGATGTTATACCCTGGCACCCAGTTAGAACGATCAAGTTATTTAAGTTGGCCACCAAAAGTACACTTCATATAATCCCGCCTGTTGGCCACTGGTCCGTTCACCACAGAAACTCGTTAAAGGCCAGTGTCGAATTTTAATCATGTTTGCGTTTGATTGAGGCACAATAGGCTCATGACTTACTGTCCCAGGGATCAGGTTACTTGTCTTTCACTGTCAGTTGATCCGGTTAGAATGTACCCGAGACAGAACGCCCTGACTGAACCCATTCACTTAGTTTTGTGCGTTTAGAGATGTCATTCTAGCCTTGTTTTAGGATTTCAAAAGAAGAGTTGCGCGCGGTGCCTTCACACTGCCATTGTCGAAATACTATATTCACCAAAGGAAAAGGTCACAGTGACTTTCATTCTCAACTGATTCGAAAGAAAGTGCCATGACGTCTTCATTTAGTGAATTTCGCAACCTAATTAGGCCAAATTCGGAAGCAACGAGAGGCATAGTGTGTTGTTCAGCCATGTACAGAATGTACGAGTAAACTGTTTGGTACAAAATGACGGCATCCGCTTTGGGAGTTGAAAGCATGCTAGTGCTCGTTGTAACACAACCCACGTGTTGCTTCCATAATGCACTTGCTTGTGAGAGAGCAGCTGGTTCCTCGTGCTTACTGTCTAGTAGTTTAGCAGCTACAAAACATACTAGCCATTGTTAAAGGACGCAAACCAGCTGGATTTGTTCAAGGTATGTCATATCTACAATGACACTACATTGGTGTCACGACATTCACATGGTCTTGTGCATTTCGGTGCCGTCACCCAAAAAATCGTCGAACGAATACAGCAAACGAACCACGGGCAGTGTAGCGACTCCGACTTGCAAGCGGATGACCAGATCGAAACGCCTTTCTAATCAACTATGACCAGCATAGTTCTTCGATCATCCCACCTACCACGCACACGTTGAGCGCACTCATCAAATAGCCTGGGCTTTTTGTGTATACATCTGTTTGGGTTATAGAAAACAAACCGACCGAACGGTGCGCTGGTTTAATGCGTGCAAATTATGCGTTACATTAGAGCAAACGTTTGCAAGCCTTCGTCTCTGAAGATTGAGACGTTCGTTTCACAACAAGCAATGTTTGTATGTATTTTCTATCTATCGAAGCATGGAAATAAGCAGAAATCTGTAGATATCTAACACTTTACTGTCCACCAGGTTCACCTTCGACCAGACGTCTGTCTATTGATCTGTATCGTCGTCTTTAGCATCAAATAACGGTCCATCGCATCATACTACTGAAAGGTCAAGGATGAAGTGACCCTAAAGTTCTCCGAAAGTTCAACTTTGTCATGACCTTCTTTTCTTTAGTGTTCTCCTTATGAGTAGCAGTTCCAAACAGATCGACTGGTAGCCTAATAGGGAACATCTGCAGCAAACAGAATTTACGCTCCAGGGAATAAGTAGCTTTTATGACAGCTCAGGTGGAACTAGACACAGTGATCACCAGTCACAGCCATCCATAAATCAATCAACAATCGCACAGCAGCAGTGAAACAAACATTTGCAGTTCACGTATATGGAAATTGGCGGCACATCCACTAACTGTAAATGGTCACTATAAAGGATCATGCGGAGTGATCGATGCTTGAGTGGTCAGTATAAATAAACATTTCATTAGTGGATAATGGGTTTTCATCTAAGTGGCTATCACGTTGGAAGGCTACACAACAGTTTTGTCAAGAGGTTTGCGTACAGTAAGGACGTCGGTAGTAATGATAGGAGTCTTTGTACAGAGACATCTCGCTGGCTTCGTGTCCGTTACTAGGGATGGATATAACAAGAGGCGTGGACAGTAGGTTTACAAATGGTAAATCCATGCCCTTCTGGATACAGTGTCATGATGCTACTACCAACAATGCTGGTCTAGACGTGGAATACTTGAGAGATACTAGCAAGAGGAGAATTGGTGAATGTCTGGAATCAGATTGAGACGTATAATGTAGGTTACATCAAAAAGAATCTAGCTAAAATCACAAAGTAACTTAAGGTTAAGACAGCAACAAACGTAGAACGTAACAAAAATAATACGGCTAAATAAAGTGAGAGTTAACAAAATAAGACGAGAGAGATGTGTATCTAATCTTGTTTATTAACAACAAGGTTCATCTGACGGACTGTTATAACCACCCTTGATCGACCAGATAACAGCTTCCGTTGGTAACGTAGAGGATTGATGGTTTGGGTCTCATTCGAAATACCGTTGTATGATGCGTTTAAACACGGGCGAAACTAGTACGGTGTCGATTTGCGGAGGAACAGTATGGATTGTTACAGCATCATTTCGATCGGTTGAGACTGTAACCAGTGCAGAGTGATAATCCGAGGTGAACTGTGTTTACTCACGCCAACCAGATGCACGCAAGTTATACATCTAGTGTCCTGGAGACGTTCAAACATCCTTCAGAATAATTGTTGTTCACTGTTTTAGGGCTTTTGAATGCTTCCCCTGCCAAACTACGACAGTTCAGTGCAGCGAATCTTTGGTTAATCTGTTTTGTCTTAATTGGAACATAAACTCCATTCATACTGATATCACCATTTTCATGCTCATCATTATCCTACCGGTCATGGTCCACAGGGTTCAGATATATTGGCGTTGCCATGGTAACCGTCAATGTAGCCTAGATCGTTACGCACAGCTGCGACTGAGTGTGCATGTATAGCCAAGTGTACCATCTACAGATCACGTGGCACAAGGCCACTCACTTACTATCAAAATAATATTAAATCAATCGATGAACACGATGGAGTGAGAGAACAATGGATAAGTATATTTTAACGATGAACAGGTAACTGGGAGCTTAATTTGGTCTCGTTGCGGTAAGCTGCCAAAGAGAGACGAAGTTTTCCCATTCCTTTCTGACGTGTACGCGTTTCGTACATAAAAGATCTGCTTGAAGCGAACAGCAGAAACCGCACGCTTTGGTAGGCTTACATAAATGACCTCAGGTGGCTTTGGTATGCAGTTGATAGGTGATGATTACGTAAAATGGTTCGATTTTGATTCCGAAATGACGTATTATTAGGTTGCACATGATGAAAGTGGCACAGATGAAAAGTGATTAATTGAAAACCATGTTTGTTTTCGTTGACTTCTCCACGTTCACAAGGTGTATCTCGTACGATCAACTTTCTAGTTATCTGATCATCTTCCCAGACAGCAATACATCAGTATGAACCACTGATGCATAACTGCCACACAGTCGTGAAGAAAAAAGACAAACCCTGTACAGGAAGAGAGAAGGAGAAAAGAAGGGAACGGGATGGAATCTAACTACTAAAAACAGCTACGTCCACATTCAAACATCCAACATCGAAATGCCTACACCCTGTTAAGCATTATGCTCGTGTTTGTTGCCGTGTTAAGATATCCGGTTGATGTAGAACATTCTTCTTTGAAACACACTTACAGGAGTGTTATAAAGAAGAAGTATTAGAAACGGTTGCATGCCAAAAATTTCTGGCCATCCGAAGTTGTGTACTGTAACAAACTTTACATGTAAACATTACAGGGAATTAGTGTACCATCGGCTATAGAAAGTGTCTGGTATAATCCCAAGGGCAATCACATTGAATTTGAAGTTCTCTGTCAGAGATTTGTTGACCACCTTGTTTATTGTGGGTGGTGTTGAAGTTATACAAAGACCAAAATCCCTTACCATTCATCAGTAATCAGTCTGTGTATGTTATTAGTGCAACCCTCAAACCAACCTACCTGAGGACTGGTCAACAGGCTTAGGATTACTGAGAGTTACTGCTGCGAGAGGGTAGATCAACTGTACGTCCACTTAAGAACGTTCAGCAGCGGTGTTGTAGAATAATATATTACCTGGAGCTTAGTATCTTTAAATTGATTTTCCCAAACATAACACGATCGTGAAAGCGGTGCCACTCTACGACTATAAGTAGGAGTAGTACATGAACTGAATTGTGTGGAAACTTTAAATAATCTGTTTCACAAATGTTAATTTACTTGCACATCACGGTTTTGTCTATGAAGATCTAAGAAACTCGATAGTACTAGCTCCCGTGAAGAAATGGGAGGCGGAATACATAAATCCCACCTCATAACCAGTTCTGTTTATGGTCTAAAACGTGATGATTTTCTGATTGTTGTACGATAATAAGTATCTGTGGCGAACGTTACGCGTGTTGATGATGCTGATGCTGTGTATAACGCACAATTTCGTCGATAAATCAAGTTTTGTCTTCTGATATGTCGAAAATCCATAGCACAGTTTGAACAGAATCAAGAAGGAGATTGTTGAAAGTGGGTGTTCAAATAACGCGTGATAAAATTGGGTCGGTAACCCAAGTCGATAAAGGCGTGGATGTGACGAACGCAATACTCATAAGAAACCATTGTTGGACAGCAGAGATGGTCGTCATTTGTGGCCATTACTGATCTCTTTGATATGTATCCTTCTTCGGCAAACCAAAAACTGGTACATGTGAACTTTTGATACACAACAATTCAAAATTGCTTTTATGAGTAGTGCGCTTATTATTTACTCAAGTACTGATATGTGCTGATTTAACGGCACAGCATCATTGTCATTCAGTACATGTACACATTGCATAGAGTAGTCACATACGGACTATATAACTTTAACCTTTTAACCATGGGGTCTTGTTTTAACTAAGAGGACTTTAATTGTGCAGCCGTTCCCTGCAACCTCTAGGAAATTCGCACCAACCAGGTCAGACTGAAAGGACCATGCCATTTGTCTTCTTAAAACTGTTTTGATCCGCAAATATTCCGCAAGTGTATGTCCTCTTCTAGCAGAATGTACGCCAGAAACGAAGTGAATTCACGGAACTCGGAAACCATGAACTTGACGTTCTATCTAGGTAGTACTGAGATTTATGTGAGATACTGTGATGTGACTGTGCAAAATCCAGAAATTTTGAACTTGGTAAGCGTCATTAACCAAAACTTTATAATGTTAACTCGCAGCATAGGTGGTCAGTTATCAAAGCAAAGTTTAAGTTTGAAGTTATGTTCGGTTTAGCAGCACTTTAGCAAATTTATGAGGATAGATCTGTACAACATAAACAGGTAAACATATCTATGAGCAACAACTTTTTTTCAGGACTACTAAATCAGCCACCGTTATCCAATCTAACGCTGTATAAATTCCATATGAAACGCGTAAAATGTATTGTTTTCATTTCAACGAAAAACGTGTTTGAACAGGCGGGCACCTGATATCAACACTTGAAGACTGGAGATCGAGTATTTCATGAGCTGCTCTTCCCGATTGGATACAGCGAGGTAAGTTTGACAATTTGATGGGTCCCATTTACACTAAAAATGCACCATCAGTTATTCGATCAAACAAGGCCCAGCAACTGACTGTTCACCTTTCGTCAGCTTGCAGCCGTGAATTTGGGCAACCAGATTATCGTAACTTTCTGATGGTTGGGAATAGTGGTGGTGTTGTTTGTAGCTCGGGTTGATTGTTTTGGTATTGATATGTTCGCCGAGCTTGGCATTTAGGTTGCAAACGTTTCATCACAAAGCGAGGTGACATCATCAGTGCGTGTGTTTCGGCGTATAATTTTGAATGTGACGTTTGGTGAAGTTGGATCGATGCCTGCTCTTATACAGCAGAGTGGGTTGACCTACTGGTCTGAATTCTGGTTGGTCGCTTTTTGTCGTGTCTGGCCTGACCCACTATTGGTTGATTTTGTCGCAATTTAGCTTTGACCTGATGTCCGATTGGTTTTTCCTGGAGTCCTTGGGCCGGAGTCTGATTGGCTGCTCTCTGTCGTTTGGGCTTGATGACGTTTACGTCTCCTCAAATCCTTGATTCGCATTGGTTCATAGATTTTGTCTAGTTCGATGTGTTTGTTTATTGAACCGATTGATGAGTACCATGTTTCGAGAAACTCTCTCTTATTAGCCAACCAACTGACTAACCACCATTGGCCGGCTGGACAGAAAAGCCTCACTGGCACACCTCCCGGTCTTATTCCTTCGGGTTTACACTGGATATGTGGTGTGTTGGTGGAACTCCAATTGGTGCAGCGCAAGCCAATTGCAGTGATGGCTATCTGCAGGCGTCCTTTGGCTTCGGATGCCGCTAACCGATAAGCATGTTACTTTACTTTCTGTAACCTTATCCTATCTAGTTTTTTTGTTGTTTTGTATATTCCTGAGCTTCAATCAAAAATCGTTCAATGCACTCTCGTTACATCTTTTTTAAGTAGCTTCAAACAGACAAGGAGGTTTTTTGAGCATTACATGGTCCATCTAGCCTGCAAGATTTCAAGGACTTCGTTGTTTCATGTCTTTTGTAATGCATTCAAGATTGTCAACTGGATGGTTTATAGTACACAATTTTAAGGCTATCTGCTCTTAGTTTGCACTACTCAACTTTCTAAACCTAGCTTCTATGACTTCTAAGTTTATATCACGTTAACCGTATGGTGTTCGGGTAGGAATACTGTAACATTAAAGCCGTCGGGTAAACACACAGTTACCGGTGAACCGTCAAGTAGAGACGGTGACTTGGTTACCAAGCGGCCGGAATACTAGTCCNCCGGTTCAATAAACAAACACATCGAACTAGACAAAATCTATGAACCAATGCGAATCAAGGATTTGAGGAGACGTAAACGTCATCAAGCCCAAACGACAGAGAGCAGCCAATCAGACTCCGGCCCAAGGACTCCAGGAAAAACCAATCGGACATCAGGTCAAAGCTAAATTGCGACAAAATCAACCAATAGTGGGTCAGGCCAGACACGACAAAAAGCGACCAACCAGAATTCAGACCAGTAGGTCAACCCACTCTGCTGTATAAGAGCAGGCATCGATCCAACTTCACCAAACGTCACATTCAAAATTATACGCCGAAACACACGCACTGATGATGTCACCTCGCTTTGTGATGAAACGTTTGCAACCTAAATGCCAAGCTCGGCGAACATATCAATACCAAATTATCGTAACTAAATTTCAATAAAAGAATAAAAATGGACGCAAGAGCACTTACAATTTAAGTTATCCGGTTGTGTATACCGTATTTTAATAAGTCTTTTGGAGTGCATGAAAACCTTTTGAACAGTGCATTCGGTCTCGGTTCTCATTCTTTCACAATTGATGTGACGCTTTTAGAACAGATATCCACAAACAAAAGAGCACCCCGACCACTCAGCACTTGGCCGTGACCACCGGAGTGCCAGAGATTACGGACTAAAAACCATCGGTATTATCCAAAAATCCGGTTGGATTTCGGATGCACCTTTTGCGCACAGCAACAACCAGAACCAAACGTTAATCATAGTCACTGCACCCTTGAGCTAACCAAACTTATCACCTCAGAATGTGTAAGATCCCCGAATGGTTGGACCCGGCATGGTCCACCCTAGTATACTGTATCTCTTGTTGCTTTGCAGCTCAGGTTTTTGGGTTAGAGACTGGGGATGGAGTCACTCTTCCGCGTATAAACCACAGGAAAGCATCACAAGTTATCGTTGTCTTGACAGGCAAATGCACGTACTCTTACTATCCCACCTGCTTCTAATTTTTATTGCTTCAAGCTAAGAAAACTGGGAAATCTTAGTGCTCTTAATAGCCCTACAGCAGCAAGCTACTGTGACCAGCAACCTCGATGACCTGAAACTGGATATGCCGTTTCTCCAAAACATGTCTTCACGATCCCAGCGTTGTCATTCATTTAGATCCCCAAATGGACAATCATATGGATCAGTGGTTCTTTGTCACGGTCTGTGGTGACAGCAAAGTGAAGTCTGATGGAAAAATACAGTGGGAATTACGGTGAATTCTAATGATATAGCTAAAATTGACCGACTGGATGCTATAGAATGGTCGCCCATACGCCGCTAGTCACAGTACATAGGTCAAAGTTGATTGGCCAGACCAGGAAGAAGCTGTTTGTCAGATAGCCAATAGTTCATATGCTGATAACAACACCTAAAACGATACGTTGTTTGGTCTCCTGAGAAATAATACACAAAAGTGTGCTTACAACTAATGTGAACGTCCAACTTGATCGGCTTACTTTAAGGGGAAAATTAATTGGTATTACGCATGTTGTTCGGCAGCAACGTACTGACGATTGTGATCGACATTTACGATCATGCTAAACTCCGGGACTCAAAATGTTGGATTGCGCACTTTAACACAAACGGCCGTAACTCATTAAGTGGAGACCACTCAGCACGACACAAGCAAAGACCCAGGTTGATAAACTCTTGGTGAGCTAGTGGTGACGCCATCTCATTAAAGATCGTTTTCATCTTGGAGCAACAATATTGACTCATCTTAGGTATTTGTTCGCGTCCGCTTCAGTTTATAGGTTCTTCGGAGATCATCCGTCTGCGAACGTAAGGTATTACACTGGAACTTAGAGGATGATTGTATGAGGAACGCCTCTTAAACAACGCTGGAATTAAACCGCTCGGATCTTGGCTCGGTTGAGCACTGTGCAGAAATCATAACAGTCGTGCGAATCTCCCACGAAAAAAGTCTGCTCCAAATGAGTACAACCTGTACGACAGAAGTGGAGTTCTGCTGCTTCAGCAGAATGAATGTCGACTAAGTCTCCATGATTCTGAAGACTACAAGGACCGCCGTGAACCGAAACACAAACTCACAGAGTTTACGTAAGGACAGTAAAGGTTACGTACATGACACAAACACCACGTATAATGTTCATGCGTCACCTCAAACCAACCAAACCACATGAGGATGGGCCAGACGCTACAGCCCCGCTTTCAGTTCCGTATTGAAAGGCCGCGCTTAGCAGCCATATTAATAGAGTTTTCGGAATAGCTGAATCACGGTCTCATCTGATAGTAAAAGACCACCAGGGGCCATGTTGGGTGACCATCTCAAAGTCTTTATGTATTACTTGCTGTACTGATAAGTCGTAGATCCGAATACCAGTTGTTCAGCCACTCATCGTGTCTGAAAGATATTACTGTCAAAAATTGCACGGCATTGTTTTCACAATACTCAAGCGTGAGTAATGGTAAGATTTGGAAACTGCGATTTTCTCATTCGTCAAACTGTTTAGTGAACTCATTATCCTAGAATTGGTGAAGGGCGCCTCAAGATGAGTTACCGTAAGGCTAATTGCAGTACAATAAATATGGAAACAGTAGCTAAGGTGAGTCAGGAAAACGGTCAATAGAGGTTACGGATGACGTGTTTGTTAGCAGCTACGCAATCACTGTTCCAAATCGTGGGCTTGATTGACCGTGAGTCAGGGAGATTAAGTGACCGCACGAAATTCTTCTGAGCACAGAGGTCAGCATTGCGAAATCGGATATTAATGGCCACGGCAACGGTCAACATTCGGAATCTCGCCATTTTTGATGGATTCCTTGGAACTCGGTAGACAACCTGAAAAGCATCTCTCCTACTGACAGAAAGCATAGAGTCGGTCAAATGAGCAGCAATCGCACTGGAAACCGTTTTAATCACACCACTGTTCAACCACGCAGGGAGACGTTCACGCACCCTATCAGACAATCGTCTCGTAGTACGACTCATGTATGATGCTCGACACGAGCATACATACAACAGCTGGTTGTAGAACATGGAAGTTTGTCTTTGAGTTGTGACATGATAAAAGGTGTTGAATGGAAACTCACGCACAATTAAGCAACAAGATGGGTTGCTTCGACTGACTTTCTGGGCTTTCTCGAGATAACCTCAGGCATGGGTTCTCTGTTGAAAGGAAGACTAATAAATGCAAGTTTCTTATTCACAGAAGGTGGCCTAAATTTCAACTCTACCATCTGCATTGGCTTCTGGATGAAACGCACTGGGTCACCATTCTGCAGGAGCACTTCTTGTAGAAAATCTAGCACAGCTTGTAAAGTGTCAGGGATGCAGATGTTCAACGCTCTGCACGCCAAACATCGTATGGAGTTTCGCTTTTGATTTGGCGGAACGAAACTGTCGAAATGAATGTACTGGCCACTCCAAGTCTGTTTACTGTACACATTTCGTCAGAGTGAACCATGTTATCTTCTTCTTATGCCAACATCCAAAATATTTATTTGAACATTGTTGTCTGAGTCCCTGGTGAATTTAATACTGCTGTGGGCTGACTTAAAAGCTGTCACCTATGTTCATGTTAGAATTCTCGTTGACGACACAAAAATTATCAACCTAGCGTTTGTAAAATGTCAGTGGTTCAATTACCGCACTCAATTGGTTAGTCTCCAGTTTGCTCATGAAAACGTTGGCTGACAGGTGGCCTAGAGGTGAGCCCATTGCATTGTTGAACAAAAACTGAATGCTACTTGTACAAAGCACCAGCAGTTCTGCTAGTTCGTCTTTTGGGATACCCATATGTTTGTTATTACGCCCGATGTAATCGCACAACTAGTCAACTGCCTCTGGTAGAGTCACGTTCGTAAATAGTGCAGCAACATCGAGTGAGAACATTCTTTGATTGTTTAAAGTGAGGACTTGGATTGCGTCAGTGAAGTGAAACGTGTCCCGAAGACTGCTTATTAGGACAACTCTTATTCCTTTATCCGGCCTAAAAACAGCAAACACTTCAACGCATCCTAGTTACTATTTCCATATTTATTGTATTGCAATTAGCATTACGGTAACTCCTCTCGAGGGGATCGGGCCAACAGAGCATTACTGGCAAGCAAATGTGTTTGAGCGTTCACATAATGATGATTCAGTCGTGCCTAATGTGAGCTCAATGGCACGGTTGTCAACACGGATGTCTCACGAAAGCGTGTTCGGAGGTCAACTTCCGGCTGTGGCAAGGATGTGCACTATTGACGCCTTTTGATGAGTGCGAAACTCGAGTCTCGTGCACCTTTTCGAAATGTCCCGACTAGAGAGTCTACAGGAATGCGACAGTTGCAATCTATTGTGGGTGATGTTAAGTTCATAGGAAAAACCAAAACTCCTCAGTAAAACTCGTGAATTATTGTTCTGTTGACTAATATAGTGGATGGTGTTTTAGTGGAGTAATCGATAACCTGTGACTCAGATAGGGTGAGGTTTAAAACTTGAACGGAAGTTTTGCAATTATGAGTACATGATTTCAGAATCAAACGTTAGGTTTAGTAAAAGAAACATCAACTTCGCAGTGCACCGTTATACATTACTGGAATAAAAGATACTATATAGTAATGCAAAAGGGGCCCGTCAGCTCTTAGGTTGATTGGGTAATTGTGCGGAAGCAATCTTCAGACATCTGGTGCCTACGCAACTGACTGATTTTGGACCAATATTTGGATCTTACAGCACAACAGTAACCTAGGGTGGTCGTCTATGCCTAAACCACAATTTCCCCTGTTACATCAATCACACGATTGCAATTCCTTTCCACAACAAAACTTTCTGATAGCGCCACTTTCTATATGAGTATTAACACAAAATGCTAGAATTTCTGAAGACATATTGCAATATGGATTCAAAAACAGTGATACGTCTGAATCTATGACAATCGAAACTCCGCAGCACAAAGAAGCAAGGCTGTAGCTGTAAGGTATGTATTTTGTAATGTTTGTGCAGTGTGACTATTCAGCTGAAACACCCAAGAATCTACAGGCCATTCGCACAGCATTCCAGTCGTATTGTTTTCACATGGTGTCAGGTAGGTCCTCATGTCTACAACACACAACGTTAAAACACTATTGTTTGTTTGAACAAAGCAGATAGAACATGAAAACTGGTAGATGCAAGCATTTCGTATTGACTCATCAGTACCAAACTTACAATAACATGGGTGGGCTTTATTTAAAACAATCGATTTGAGGGGTGGAAAATCAATAAGCGAGTTAGCATAAGACATCAAGTCCAGGGAAGGGTCAGGTTCACGAACAGTTGTTTCTGGACACAGAGAGCTGGTTTGAGCCGATTAATTGCAACTGCTTCAGCGAACCGTAAGAATCTCGGGTTGGAATGTCGCAACAGGATTTTGAATGCACAAGATAGATCGATAGCATGACCAGTGGTCAAGATGTGTCTAGCGACTGAGGAAACAGGCTGTTTATGCGTTTCAGAAACATTACCATTCTCCGGTAACACGGACTTCTGTAACCATTTAGGTAAATGTTCCTTCATTCTGGAGATCAAGCATCTCTCGGTAAATGATCCAGAAAAACAAGTGAATGACGCATATACAAATGAAACCACGTGACAACCGTAAATGTGAAAAGTGATGAAGTTGTCGGTAAAATTCTAGCGATTGAGATTGTCCCAGTTAATAAGGACAGCTTCTTTAACTAAAAAATAAAACAGACTCGGTTACGGTGATTCAGGAGAAACGGATAATTTCATATGAAAAAAAAAATTTCCTCATATACTATGATCATACTCTTTCTAATGAGTTTCATCGGTTTAGATTTCGCCTGTCGTGAAAAAAGAGATTATTGTGTTTTAGAAGAAAGGATTGTTCAGCTTGTAGACCAGAGCTACCTTGTTAGCGGTGCAGCGTAAATGGAATATTGCCGTCAGCCTGGCCACAAAGGTCACCGGATAAACACCGGGCAAACACCCCGAATCCATCTCAGGCCAAATGGTAAACGATCGGAATTTGATCATGAAAACTTTCTGTACAAAACAAGTCTGTCGGTTACAAGCTGCTAGTTCTTTTATGGATAACCCAGGGTAAAGTGAAATGATAACTGAATAAGTCAATCAAAAGCAAGTAACTTTAGTAGAGGCACCTGGAAATTTTCATGCTTGACCGCAATCGTAAACAAACCTTCGTTTATAAACTGGAAATTTAAACAAGTGCTGTCTTATAAATTTCCATCAGGAAAATCGATTCGCCCTCAGTTTTTCTTTAAAATTTGTCCATACAAGCGCTATTTTGTAGTTGAACACAATTGTTAACAGGAAAGCTAAGCTATAGCTGGAACCAGTGGTAGCTGAATATCAGTTAACGCATTAACCAACTGAAGACAGCTTGTTTTAGAAGACTTGTTTGAACTGTTACAGATTTGCACGTTCAAACTTCACTTACACGGCTTCGTGGTGATCAGCAACGAAAGTACACAGAAATGTTATTGTACATGGAGTGGTATGAAAATCTGATGGAGGTGGCATCGTTTCAAAGACTGGTTGTGACAATGCGTGATCACATTGTGAAGCAGTGAGTTCACAGTCCACTCGAATCACGTGCTCATGTTGACCACTTGATTCGGAGAAGTATGGTTCGAGAAAGTTTTATCAACAGTAGCATTCTTAATCGGCCGATGTAATCCGGAATTGGGGAACACATTGCATTCGGATGCATAGCAAGCTAGAGTTCGAATAAGTTCCGTGGAACCTCGAAGTTCGAAGCGACATACAAACACTGTAATCGACTCGTGAATCTGACTATCTTCAAGACATTTACTACGACAATAAGTCACCTGACCTGAACTGGTCGAATCCACATCTATTTTTCAAATGGGAACAGCCAAGGCTAGTGTGGCTGGCTGTCCACGTTGTCATTTTTCAGTGTACGTACACATGTCACCAAATACACTCTGAGTTGTACCAACTGTCGACAAAATGTTTTGTTATGTTCCGAAGTCAATTTGCTAGTACTTCCGCTATCTCCTTCCTCAGATTAACGTCCCACTATGCGCAGCTATCGAAAGCGAAATGAAAACTCGACTGCAAACGTAGTATACTGGTTAGATTTGTTTTACACAAATGTATAATGATCTCCTCAAAACGAGGGTTAATTCAGTTTGGTACTTAAAGTTCATCAAACATGGGTGCATGGTAGAACCGTCCTCCAGTAAAGACAAGCTTCTCATGCAGGCCAATTCAGATCTATCGTTTAAAGAGAAAGCAGACTGTAACAAATCCCAAACCTGGAGATGCAATCTCTGATCAGGTGAACACTTTATTCAGTAGTGTGCAGAGGAAGTTTTTGGAAAAAATGAAGGTAACCGAAAAATTACAACTCAGTTACGAAGAACAAGATAATCAGACTAAAACAGAACATTATAATGGGAGCATGTGACCTTCCAACGGCTAATATACGGAGCTGCTAGTAAGTTAGTGATACAATCTCCAACTGATCCCAGCCACGTATGCATATATACACCCACATATTTAGCATGGCCTCCTACTGAATTACGAAGTTTTGCAAAGAAATCGTCCACACAACTGTCTGTTGAAGATATTTGCGTGAATACCAATTATTCATCAGCAGAGGTGCATAAGTTAGTTATCTGATTCGCCTTTTTTTCATGTACCTTAAAATTTTTATCGCATTCAGATCTTCAACAAACGAAGATTGATTACTTTAGTAAACCTAAATCGTAGATAACAATGAAATTTATGGTCACGTTGTGATACAGGACTTGACAAGCAAGTTAAAAGAGAGTATCAAAGGAAAATACGAACACCCATGTGTAGATTGACCGTAACGTTAACTGAAATGTACGTTCACTATACTTTCGACTATTCGTATAATCTTTATTTGTTCTGCTGTCTGAACAGCTATGTCTACATTCAAACATCTAACGTCAAGATTCCTACACCTTGCAACTGTACAACCGAGCTATAAGTGAAAGTGAGGTGTCACCATCAAGACAGCTTCCTCACGGCTTTCACTGTCACTAAGTGCAATCACTTCACAGATAGGTCAGCCAAACGACAACACTCACGTCGCTGAATTCGATTAATCGCCACCTCACCCAAAGTTTCTAATCACCGACTCTGTGTTTCACGAGGGTTTAAGCCTGAGAGGCGAATCCTACCTACAGTGGCCAAACCCTTTGTGAACGATTTCCGTTGTTTACACCAGGTCATTATCTGTCCACCTCGCACCTTGCATCAATCGATTGCAGTGGTCGGTGTGGCGAGCGACTAGTTGGCATTCTTAATACATGAACTAATTCCGTGCAAATGTAAGGAGTAAACAAAAAAAACACGTTTGACAATCGATGCCAAACAACCATTTCCTAACCTCCTGGTTGCGTACTCCTTGGTGTCACCCGATACTAGTGATTGAATACAGACATCGGTGATCGAATACCAGAAGACGGTTTACGTCTTCTACCCTGAGTGACTAAGTTTCGCTGTCATAAGGAAACACAGCCCTCACAGTCGCCTTACATAAGCTTCAGACAGATACCACTCTGTCACCATAGCTGCACCTAGATTAGCGAACACCGCATAAGCCTAAGAGATACGTGCCTGTACTTCATTCCCTACACCTCCAATGTAGCTGATGCGGCCTCCCACATACACAAACCGGCCAACAACCTCCACTTCTGTCGGTCATGCGTCACTTCGTCCTTCAATCCTTGTGCCAAATCTCTGGCACCCCACCTGAGCGCCTAAACGCTCATATGCCTACATCCCGCCTACGTGCACCACTGTACTATTCGGCTCATCATTTGGTCCGCCTTTGAGTCGATCTTCCTCTTGATCAAAAACCCTTTAAATATGATCTGGTTTGTGACCGTGTTGTCTTCGGATTGAGTGACATAAAGGAACTCTGTCCGGAGGCCAGTCTTCTCTCTGTGTTCATGCGTTAGCCTCGGGTGGTTGGGTTGGCCAGGAAGATTTGAACTAGTCGTGCATGTTCCGTAGCCCCTTATTCGTTACTGTTGACTGTCGTTCCGTTATACGTCGTTCCAATGACCGTTATTCCATTATCTGTTTACGTGCTCGTAGGACATTGAACCAGTTACAACTTCATTATCTAACATTAAATCTATGTAGTCAGAGCAATCTTACAGAAGCACTTGGCATTTTGAGGCCGTCAAAGGCATTCCGAAGTATTCCGAAATAGCGTCAGCATAATCAAGGTCAGTCAGTCTTCCACCAACTACTCTACAACTACCGACACTCATCACCACAGAACAGCAGTAATATAAATCAAATTCGTCTTCAAAAGTTATTACAACAAATACGTAGCTGTTGTTGCTCCATTGTGGAAGAAAGTCGGCCGATTTCTTAGTAGTGGCTGCCTTCGAGGAATGCGCATGTGAATTTTAGACGGTCGATTTCTTTGGATTTTACCAAATTCTGTAGAGAGGAAAGAAGTACAATGAGCAGAGAATGGAAGAACCACCAAATGGATTTCGAAAACGCAACGGAGCTCTATGACAGCGTGTTCCCTATTCCACATACTGTAATCTGAAGGATAGTAACCAAAATGTATTTTGTAAGTTGGGATTCTTGAGACAGGAGCATGTCAAGTTGGCCGAACCCACAATACGCAATTAGATACTACTAGAAACGTTCATTTTATGACCATTAATCAAAAGACACGTACCACCGTATGACAGGGTGTATAACGTCCGGAACTCTTTCAAGCGCAAACAAGAGACGTTCGACACGTGGGTTCCCAAACGAAGACGTTACCTTTCTGTCTTCTCAAACAATTCCTTATGAAAAATGTAATTAACTTGGATTTCGTTCTTGTTAGCGTTCATCAGCTGTGCATACCCTTGCTGCAGCTGGGATTAGAACTTCGGTCACATTTTCGTGCAGCCACCATTTTGACTACCGCGTCATCGGTTTCACATTGGGCACAACAGAATCACCGTGCGCAAACGCTCAGCCACCCAATCATCACAGTATCAGATTAAGTTTTAACGACTGTCGGCACGTGGAAGTGATCGTTTGAACTGTATTTCGAGGTTCCGCTACATCGTACCCAAAATGTGGATAAAGACGTCAACGTCTACCAGCAGTGGAGATCACAGACGAAAAGCACCCTCTTGAACTGGTCAGCAGCCATACAGAGGAACTTAAACCGTCGGCCCTTCCGACTGAAGTGTTGTTCACGGGTGACATCGTCGGATCGCCCTTTGGTGGAGTGGAAGTACTGGTACCAGCTGTTGATCAGAAATGACCGATAGTTCAGGAATGAACCTAAAGACTTGACTGTACTGTTGGTGAGGGAATCGCATGTTTAATTTAACAGAATGAAGCTAATATGGCGCTGGGACTCCAAAGAAGCAGTCGAACACGTTAAACATAACCGACAGCGGTCAGCACCCTCTCGATTATGTCCGCGTGTTTACAATACCAGATAACGGAAAGGGCTTCAAAGGATGGATCAAAGTGTAGACCTGAAGGTAAGTTTCCAGTGGACTTGAACATTGAACGTAACTGCGAAATCGTGCTGGGAGCCGGACCTCGTATAACCGCTCTCTACGACAACGTCCTAATTAGCCTCAACTTCGTACTTTTCACCTGAGCCCATTGCTGCCTCTGCATAACGAACAACTGTTTTAGCGGTCAACATCATAGTTGCTTCTCTTTGCCTTCAGTGTCCCGTAAATTCAAGGCTATTCATGAAGCTCGTGTACGCTAACAAGTGGACTATGCAATTGTCGTATGGCATGTATAGAAGACTGGTACGATTAGACGGCGGTATTGTGGGTAGCACGGAGGACAAACGTACGGTGGAAAATATGGGCAACAGCACGTTGACATGATTGCACAGTAGACGACACTTAAAACAGGTTTAAACAGGTCCGCATGTCAAATCAGGAAGGACACACGACAAATACAATCAGGCGAGCGCAAGGCTGCGGTCGGACTGATATATCAGTGAGCAGAGAATCACGCACACGGGCAGGCCGCACACGCTGTCCGTATGCGCACACTTAGCCGGACAACCATGCCGAACACAGATCACCTCGAAACGAACATCGTGAACTGAAACCGTATCCAAATAGTCCCACAACCTGAGTAAGGACAGATCGAAACACTGACAAGACAGATTCAGGATAAACAGTTCATCTAGTCACTAGAACTCCTTGTAAAATACAACGGGCAGCTACTTTGCGTGCTTAGAAGTCGACTCAAGCTCATCTAAACTGTAATACTTAAGAGGAATGAAGGAATGTAAGCTGATACGGACTGTGAGCGATACTCAAAATCAAACCAGTAAGAAACAAGGGTTAACAGCTAATCAAGTATCCCATGTCATCCTAACAGTACAGGGAGCGAAGGTACCTATTCGATAGATTCTTGTTCAACGTTCAACAGTCATAAAATGGATGACTACTGAGTGACTGATAGGTGTATACGACGTGTTATCCTGTTTGACAATTTACCCCCTAAATGGCAGAATCAGAGATAACTATGTGCGGAGAGTTTAGCGGGTGTGGAAGAGATGGATGAAGGTCACGAATAGATGGCAGAAATCCGCAAAAGTTGAGTAGAGGGCTTGTGGGTCAGAAATGATGCATGCCGACTGTGAGACGTGATGCTGACGAACAATTTTCAGATCATGAGAATAAAGACATATAGGCGAACATATGTTTTCGATAATTCATCTTCAGGCAGGTACAATTATATAAGGGGTTATTAGAGTTAGATCGAGATATCGATCAGACTTATTACAGAGAAACGAGGTCACTGGCCAGTCAGTTGGAGATGGCTTGATTGGTCGGTTACGTCACGCTTATACATTGGTTTGACCGCGCCGGTTGGTCATCGATCTGATGGATTTTCGGCCATGGTAGGTGCAGCGTCTGAACAAACCGTTTTTGATGACATAATATCAGCTCAATCAGCCTGATTCCGATAGCCTCGGCAGTACAAAGTGTTCTAATTCGGACAGCTTTTGATCGGTTGCCTGGCACGCGATATACCACTTTGAAAGCTTCGTCAGTTTTCACCTGGTGCCCGCTTTCAACCAGATGAGCGAGAATAGCGCTGTTGACCGGTCGTGATTCCCCGTGTCCCAGCCATCGTGGATGGTGTTCTCGGATTCGTTTCGAAAGCTGTCTTGACGTTCGACCAATATAACCTGCTCCACAGGAACAAGTGAATGAGTAGATACACATAGATGAGGTCTGAACTGTCAGTCTATCTTTGTTATAAAACCTGAAAATGGGGGATGTGGAGAATTGAATACGGAGCTCAGCTGTGGCATAGGTCCTGCTCATTGTCTGGTTGAGCCTATTTGTCAGATCAACTTGTGTTCTATAAGACTGAAACGCTCAAAGTAGCACGACCAGGCAGCGGTTGGCGGCGTGAACAATATTGACCAGAACGCTAGAAAGTTGAATGCTGTACATTTGTTACGTCATTCTTTCAGACGTTTGAGAGAACTTGCTAACTGTTGGTCAATCAAACGCGTTTTAATCTGTTCACTCTCAGTGCCTCAAAATTTGAGTATCGCGTTAATCTGTTTTGTAAACCAACCATTCCTTTTCCTAAAACCAACTTTTCAATTCTTGTTGGGGATGTGCAAAGATGCGTGCTCAAAGATTGCTGACATACGTAGCTTTGACCAAAGATGCATCGGTGTCAACGATCGTCCGTCTCATGATCACAGAGGCGCGCCAACAAGAATCCTCCGACCGACAATAATGCGCGATCCTGCAGGCACATATTCGCAGCTCTCGGCGTCGACTGTAATCAGGATGGACAGAGATGTTCAGGGTCAATGGTACAGGGATAGCTTGTTTGTGATGGATTGTAATTCGATCAAGTAGGAGTCTATCTGTGCGCTCAGTTCAAGCTGCGGTATGTGGATCGCTATCGCCTCAGCCAGGTACGGCAGATGTCGGTGTACACGCCTTGGAAACACTTTGTGGTGGAGTGCAGCCAATCGTGTATGCCATATTTGCATTGGCCAATCAGATTGTTTAACATTGACCTATATCTATACTATTGATAACAGACTAGATGAGATGTTGCGCGTGGTGTAGTGAATACACATCTTGCTCTGAACCTAACTTGTTCTACATGGTGACAGAGATGAAGAACCCGGACTGGATGGGTGTGAGCCCAATGATGGGATTGAATCTCCGACCACCGTCCCAGCTGAACATGAATGAGGATGAAGGACTTCCTGAAGGATCGAAAATGTGGAAGTTGCAATTTCAAGATTTCCGCACGCTAGCTCGACTGTCGTCAGCCGAGAAGGAGTTTCAGATGGCGATGTTTCGACATGCCATCGGAGAGCAGGTCGTACGCTGCATTAACACATTTCCGTATGAGGCAGACGAAGACCCAGAAGACTGGGAAACGTGATGAAGAAATTAGAATGTTATTGTTTGGGATTTACGAACGATACTTTTGAGAGATATAAATTTAATTGCCGCGTCCAAGAACCTGGGGAATCCGTAGATCAATTTGTTCAAGCTCTGAGATCCATGGCCACAACGTGCGGTTTCTGTAACTGCATGCATGACAAACTGATCAAAGATAGGTTAATTATCGGAATGAGAAACGGCAATTTGACCAAGAGAATGTTGAGGGATCCTCAGTTGACGCTCAAACAATGCACTGACATGTGTCGAAGTGAAGAGGCAGCCGACAGAAAGGCCGAAGCCCTCAAAATTCACTCGACAGAGAATGTCAATCGCGTGATGGTCAAAGAACCAAGAAACCCTCCAGCAGGCTGCACTTTCTGCGGAAGAACCCATGGCTTCAAAAAAGAACAATGTCCAGCCTGGCGGAAAATTTGCACAAAGTGCGGTAAAGCGAATCACTTCTCTGTTTGCTGCAAGAGTGGTCCAGGTGTGACAAAGGCAACTCAGCCTAGAAGGTACTCAGTGTGTGCGGTTGGAGTGAACGAACCGCACCAGGGTATACGATCTGCCGAAATTGAACTGAATGGGATAACAATAAACTTCCAGGTGGACTCAGGTGCAGGTGTCAATCTCGTCCCTCGGTCCTGCGTCCCAAACGAACCACTGACGAATACGAACCTCGTGCTTCAGATGTGGAATGGAACAACGGTGACACCTACAGGAAAGTTTACAGCAATCTTACGCAACCCTAATAATGACAAACGTATCGAACAAGTTTTGTTTGTGGTCAAAGAAAATTTCCCACCCCTTCTTGGAATTGAAGCAATCGAAGCGCTGGAATTGGTAACATTTAACTGGGTACATAACGTAACCTCGCCATTGACCAACATGTGTCTAAAATACTCCAGTGTTTTTGATGGTACTTTGGGAACCTTTCCAGGAGTCTGTAAATTGAGCATCGATTCAGACGCGAAACCAGTCGTGTTACCCATTCGTCGTTTGCCACTTTCCGTAAAAGAGACATTTGAAAAGGAACTCATACGGCTGACAGATCTAGGAGTAATACAGCAAGTAGACGAGCCAACCGATTGGGTTAGTCAGGTCGCTATAGCCAGCAAGAAATCCGGCGAATTGAGAATTTGCATCGACCCGAAACCATTAAACGCAGCATTAAGAAGGGAGTATTTTCGACTTCCCTTATTGGAAGACATTCTTCCTCAGCTAACCGGCGCTTGTTTTTTTACCAAGGTAGATTTGTCCTCTGCTTTCTGGCATGTAAAACTGGACGAACAGTCCAGTTTGTTAACGACATTCGGGACACCTTTTGGTCGTTTCCGTTGGCTTCGTCTACCGTTCGGATTGAAAGTCTCCAGCGAAATATTCCAAAAACGACTAATCCAAGCGATTGAGAACCTACCCGGTGTCATGTGCATAGCTGACGATGTTTTGATCCACGGTCGTACCAAAGTCGAACACGACAAAAATCTGGAACTCTTTTTAGCTAGATGCCAACGGGTTGGCATCAAGCTCAAACAAGAGAAAATCGAATATTGTACCAACGAGGTTACTTTCCATGGACACGTTTTATCCAGAGAAGGAATCAAGCCGGATCCAGCAAAAATCGGTGCAATAGTGAATATGGAACACCCAAGTGATGTGAAAGGTATTGCTCGTTTCAATGGAATGATTAACTACCTGAGTCGATTTCTGCCCTGTTTGGCTCAAATCATGGAGCCCATCAGGCTACTGACCCACAAGGATACGCCATGGGTGTGGGGAGAGGAACAGGAGCGGGCGTGGAAACATATCAAGCAACTAATCGTCAAAGCTCCTGTATTACGTTACTATGATTCACGTCTGCCGTTAGTGATACAATGTGACAGCAGCCAAAACGGGATTGGAGCAGTTCTCATGCAGAACGGACAGCCGATTGATTTCCGAAGTCGAACCATGAGTAGCGCCGAGACCCGATACGCACAAATCGAAAAGGAACTGCTGGCGGTGGTCTTTGCAATGGAAAAATTCAACGATTACACATTTGGGAGAAAAACTATCGTCCAAACCGACCATAAACCATTGACAACTATCGTAAAAAAGCCTCTGGATAAGGCGCCACGCCGTTTGCAGGCAATGCTGGTACGCCTACAGAAGTACAATTTCGAGATCGGATACACTCCTGGAAAGAACATGGTACTGGCGGATACACTATCGCGAGCCCCACTGGCAACAGAAGAAGACAACTGCACCGGATACGAACAAGTACACCTAACGCTCGCGGAATCAGACTCTCGGTTACCACGAATAAGGCAGACGTTTGCCGATGATGAAGAGATGGAGAAGCTCGAAGAGCAAATCAGAAACGGCTGGCCCGACAACGCACGACAAGTGAGTGAAATCATTCGTCCTTATTTCAAGGTCCGGGATGAGTTGACCACAGAAAACGGTCTTGTGTTCCGTGGAGAACGGTTGATTATTCCACGAGCTGCCAGAAAACTCACTATGCAAGAAATACATCGTTCGCACCTCGGTGTGCGTAGTTGTACGAGACGCGCTAAGGATACCGTATACTGGCCAGGCATGACTAGTCATATCAAGGATTTTGTTTCAACCTGTATGGTCTGCAAGCAGTACGGGACTCGACAGCCAAAGGAGCCTATGGTGTGCCGCTCAGTCCCCAAGCGACCTTGGCAACACGTAGCGGTTGATCTATTCTCGCATACAGACAAGTCATATCTACTTTTGGTGGACTATTTCAGCGATTTTTTTGAAATTGAGAAGTTAAGTTCTACATCAGCCGAGGAGATAATCGGCAGGTTGAAAGCCCAATTCGCAAGATATGGCATTCCAGAGTGTGTGAGATCAGATGGTGGTCCACAATTTTCAGCACAACAGTTTGCGGAATTTGCCGAAAAATGGCGTTTTAAACACGAAGTCTCCAGTCCACACCACAGTCAGTCTAACGGTAAAGCGGAATCTGCTGTGAAGGAGGCAAAGAAAATAATGAAGAAATGTTCAACAGCCAAAGAAGACGCCTATCTGGCACTGCTAGAACACAGAAACACCCCGTCAGCAGACATAGATTTGAGTCCGGCTCAACGGCTCATGGGAAGAAGAACGAGAACACGAATACCACTAGTTGAAGATCGTCTAGCCCTGCAAACTGTCACGTGGGACACCGTAAGAAAGCGATTGAAACAACGAATGGAACGAGAAAGGCAAGTGTATGACAAAGGGGCTCATGAGCTACCAAGATTGGAAGAAGGAGATACCGTTTGGATTCAGCCGTTCGGTATGGGCTCTGACAGATGGGCCCCAGGGATTGTGGAAGGACGAGATGGAGAGCGTTCTTATGTGGTACGCACAAACCACGGGACATTAAGGAGGAATAGAGTACACCTACGGAAACAGGAAACGACGAACACAAGTTCTGGAGCAGCTGAATTCAGTTCCACTGAAGAGAACGAGTTCGTTCTACGAAACCGAAGAATACCGAAGATTCTTTAAAAAGGGAAGGATGTGGTGGAGTGCAGCCAATCGTGTACGCCATATTTGCATTGGCCAATCAGATTGTTTGACATTGACCTATATCTATAGTATCGATAACAGACTAGATGAGATGTTGTGCGTGGTGTAGTGAATACACATCTTGCTCTGAACCTGACTTGTTCTACAGTCATTATTGGCGGAGTGCGTCACAACAGAGCAATAGATACCTTTGACTAACCTTTTATTAAGCCTGGGTGGGTGACGCATCGTTACGTTCTGTCAGTTGTCTAGTTCTATGGACGACATAACTCGCACTACGGCAACAAAATGATGCAAATACGCACGGCTGACGATACAAGACGAGTCAGTAATGCATGAGACTGTCATGTAGAAAGCGGTGCTCCGTTAAGCTGCAGCAGTAGTTTTCTCCATTTTTCTCTTCACTTCAAAGGCGAGCAGCTCATTCGTAGCGTCTCTATTGAAATGAAGATGCATGTGTAGATTTCTTTTCCGCTTCCTGTTTGATAAGATTTTTGAATGCGGCGTTCGTTAAATGACGCTCTAGAACCCTTTCACGGTAGCCACTGTACCTCATGACACTTCTAACGAATATCATCTGAAGTGTCAAACTATCTTGCTTCCAGATTCTTTCTGCTAGCATTTGAATGTGAGAACCAAAGTCTGCTTGGGTCACAGTGGTACAGATGTGTCAGTGACCAAACTTTTAATACATCTTGCTGTGTATGGTTAACGGTTGGTGTAAAATATCCGCTCTCACTCGGCAGATTGAACGATGGCTATCGTTTTATCTAAAGGTTTTCAGCAAATAGACCGTATAGCCTTGGAGTGTTCCGTTGGCCCGTTTAACCTGAAGTGTTCACTTCTAAAATTAAATGACTTTACATATAATCTCCTGGCCAGATGAGCAATGTCGCCTCGGTGAAGTCGGTAGCACTAAAACAAAACCACTTGGTTGTCACCCGGCCGGATCAGAAAACGAACTCCCAGACTGGCTACCAATCACTGAACCCACCGGTTTCCTGGCAGTCTCCATTGGTGGAACAGAAAACCCATTTGAAACCAAAGTGGTTGAGGGATGCATCAGAACACCGTTGGTAGACGATACTTGGACAGTATCCAACGCCTCGCCTTCCATCGCAAGCATTCATCGGTAAACATCCCATCGGCAAGCACAAGCCATAAAATCAATCAGGTGTCAACATTAACTCAGAAATACTGAGGTATCGTTATGCGGTATGAATCACGTGTCGGTGATTTATTTCATCGTGTTCCAAACTGAACTCGGCGGCCACGAAAATTAAACATATGCGAGGACTGAACCAATGCGACGTGAACGTTGCACATATAAATGTGTGCGTCGACTAGTGGGGTTGTTTTCTTTACTCCTCCCGAGTACTTGTAAGCACTTATGCACAGGCACATACGGTGAACGATTGAGTTGCGGTTATGGTAATAAGCTTATCTGTCTGGCTACATGCCGGCAATTGATGTGGTGACTCTTGAGCGGTTGAAAACTGTGACGTAGTCGGACAGCCTCATATCTGCCCTGGCCAGTGCAGTTGGATTTCGGGCCACCAGCACACTCACTTCACGGACAGTTGAGGATGTCATCAAAAGACTTTTGAATGTGAAGATATACATCTACATCTACGGGAGACACCTATAGTAACGCTGAAATGAACAAGGATATGATATAGTAACATTTTCACAAGCTAACCAAACAATATCTGATGAGTATATTGTATTGACAAAAAAACGAAACGCCTCTGATTCCAAGTTATACGTTTTCATACATAAACAAAACCGCGCGGTATCGAGTTATTCATAGTTTCTCTATCCGTGGTACGACCAACTTTGTGTAGATTTGAAAAAGAAACTGACCACAAAAGGAGTGGTAGAGCCTGCCGTGGATCACGTCTTATGAGTTAGACGAGCGGAACAAAAAGTTAAGCTAACATATTGTGTGGCGGCAAGTAATTGCTCTCGTGGTATCCCATCCGACATTATGATGGAGTGGAATAGGCAAAGCAAAATGACTATTCGTCGATCGTATCCCGCTATGGGCAACAATAACCATCATCATCAACAATACTCGTTTCAGGGAATATACCTGAACTCTCAGCACAGTTGACTCTGGAACTGCTCAGAAGTGATTTGATTAGAAAACTTCTTATGGTCACCGGTCCGGACGCGTATGTCTGAGTTCAGTCACATTCAGTGTTAAAATTTCAATGGTGTCAAACAAGGCAACTTCGGCGACCGTTCTTCACCCAAAGAAAGCAAAATGCGGGGCGAGCTAAGATGTGGTAGCCTTGTTAAACCCAGGAAAACTGTCAACAGCTGTAATGAAATACATTGCACCTGACAGTTATTTCAACAAACCACTCGCTTGTGACCTAGTATTCCAGAGAACAGCCTGACAAACGTATACCCAAAACCTATACCATACCATTATCGCAGCTCTGTTTATCGCGCGATAAAGATTATCGACTACTCAAAAAAGGGAATCAACGAATTACACTTTGAGACAAGAGATAACATCGTCATTCGGTATTTCCACGGTAACCCAATGACCAAGTATTCAAATCGCCGATGCGCCGCAGTACTCCAAAGTTCATGGAGTCACAGCTCGCTTTGAATTCATTGTAGTCTGGAGTCCTGGCAACGAAGGCTGTTCAAAAGACACGTTCGTTGAAAGGTGTGGAGGATAGCGAGACACCTGATTTCGTTGTCTACCAAGGGAATCTAGGCCGACATTTTCGAATGTAGCATGCTAAAGCTTGACATCCAGAAGTGTTGGTTTCTTGAGTCAAACGTTGAACAGTCCTGTAACTGTAGAGGTACTTCGGACATTAAAAAAACGAACAGTCCTACTAGATCCGTTCAGACATCGTCACAGATAACTGGGTACCATGTTCATGTTAGAATGCTCACATTACGAACTGAAATGACTTGTACTCGATCAATCACTAAGAAGTGATCAATCAGGACCTACGAAATCATCCGGCCGCCTAATTTAATATGCATAGGGTGATCACGCTCGTTCCCGAAAGCTAATTAAACTGTTCGGAGCAAACACGAAGCTACAGATCAAAGTACAATTACCAATCGACCAGAAAGAACACACCTCAGTCCGAACAGCGCAATTACCTCTATCGACGCGCAAGTGGACCGTCGTATCAAGTAACAAGATCAGACAATTATTAACCGGGCAGGGATTAAGTATGTATGCATCCACGGCAGACAGGCAAGACAACTGTTTTAACTCGACCAAAAAGGCACAATCAGAAAAAGGCTTGAGAGTATACAATCGCTTAGGCCACCAATAAACCTACTGATCCAGTGTGGCCAGACTGCCAGTGACTAATGAGAACAGATGTAAACGGATGATTGGAAAAAATCACGGCAACCACCTGCAACAATGGGAACTCTCGCGGAAGCCTCATTGAACCGGGTGCGCAACAGCCACATTACATCGGAACAAACGCATTGGTGCATCAATCCTTGGAGTCGACTCACTTATTACGGAGTGAGCGGTACGGTTACGGGTTTAGTTGTATCACCCACTATCCACAAGTTATTGTCCACCTTAGTGCCGCGTACACAAATGACTCCTTCGAGTGGAAAGAATTCACATCAGGAGCTGCTTTCTGATTGCTCTACTCGAATGGCCCAGAGAAATTCGACGTTTCGAAGTACACCTCTGTTTCACACCTTGATTTCTTCTAGTGGGAACAAGCTGTGGAACTCCTGTTCGAAGAAAGCCACTTACGTTGGCCAACCGAGCGAACTTCGCTCAGACCAGAGTACAGTTTATTCGAAACTTTACGAATCGATCGCATGCAGGCAGGTACACTAAAGTGAGCACTGTAACCTCCAAATCTAGTGAAATTGCGCGCAACCGCCGGTCGATTAGTGGTCGCACAGTGACCGTGGTAATTCATCAATCTGTCTGGTCGACCGACGGACATGACCAGTCAGATCGGAAAGCTGACGCGCACCAATCAGTCGGCTGGTCACACTGGCGATAGTATTCGCGAAGTGATGACCCCGGACGGTACGCGTCAGCATCAAGAGTCGGGAGCTCCTGGAAGAAGCAGACATACATACAAGTTACTCGAACATTAAGCATATGTGACGCAGTAAAACGATGATAACTGAGTCGACCTGATCGAAGTACGCTTGCCTCTGACCTATACCGTTTGGCCTCATGTCTTCCCTAGCCGGATCAAGTAGCTTCATTGGCAAGTGGTGACCTTAGGGATCTGTCAGTCTCAGTTGGTCATTTGGTGAAGATTGGGTAGGTGAGGACGTTTCAGTAGTACGGAAATGAGATCTCACTTCACGAATCACACTGGACAACAGGTACCCAAATCGACACACCTGTCTCGTCAACAACGATTAACACAACTATCTGATCTACTCGTTGTAGCGTTCGACAAGTGAACAGATATAAGTTGGTGAACATAAATACGGCAAAACCATTAAGCGGGTAGAATTACCTTCGTTACAAGGAACTCGGTCAAATGGCATTAAAATGCGAACCACAGAATCTAATTAGTCGCCACCTCACCTAAAGTCTTTAGTCACAGACACTACTGGTCAAGAGGGCCTTAATCGCGGAGACGAACTCGATCTACAATGACAAACATTTTATCAACTGACTTCAATTCTCAAAGCTAAGTCATCCGTCCCAACTATGTAGATTCCGTTAGTATGCAGAGCCTCCATTCGGGCTAGTATGCTGCACAATGGAAAGTATTCGATCGACCATGAGATTACTTACTAACCAATCACAACTGCGATTAATAAACCATGAGGTACGCACCTCGGAGTCAGAGCACACACTCAACAAGTTCTATCCACAAACTGCCCATGAGCAGTAAACGGTACAAAAACATTCGTGAAGCTAGCAAGCTAGCAGCAGAACACGACCAGTATAGGGTCGCCAAAAAACTGCCAACGGACTGTGTCACACGGTGAGCAGAAACAATGGATAATATCAGGGAGAGAGTGAATGGGAAGAACATCGCCGGACTCACCAAAAGACTGTTTTGTAGAAGGTCAGGTGCACAGCCACAGAAAAGAGACTTCATCAGGTGAACATGACAACAAAAAACAACAGAAAGCCACTCAACAGAACTCGTTTCAAGGGATGTCACAGCCAACATGGTTCAACCCAAAAGAGTTAAAAAATCGAATGACCATAAATGGAGGATCGAGGCACGTGGAAAAATAAAGAACCAGCGAACGAAGGCTTAAGGGAGTATCGTTGAAAGCGGACTGTGTGGCACGATCCGGGTAGGTCCAAGAGTTCTCAGATGGTTAACAAACGTAGGAATACTCCTAGAGCGCAATGGAGTGCATGTGCGTAAGTGTCTCACGTTCCAGAAGAGAGGAAACACAACTGAGCTAGGTTGACTCGGATCGAAGGCACCACTCAAAAACAGCACGGTTTTTTATTACTTGTGTTTGAGTCGGGAAGCCCGGGAATCGGGTTTGTTGGCCTTATACCAACGGCGGCACCAGAAGGATTGGCCATCACCAACTTGAAGATCGCTAGAGCACGAAAACGACAGAACGGAAGAGAAGGTGAGATTAAACGAGTTCCCTGTTAGACAGAAACGCTGTCCAGTAGACAATGAATAACTTCACGTTTGAGCGTTCAAATTTACAGCATGAAGTTCAGTGAAAACAATGGCTGTCGTTATCAGTGAGATGCCAGTGTTGAGAACTACCAAATCGAGTTCCAGATATGAAGGTCGTTGAAAAATCTTTCAAGTCTGAACACTACAAGGTGTTTGCCGCTCTGTGACAGATAAGACGACGGCTGAGTACGGTCAAGCTTCTCAACCCTGGCTAGAAGTATTTAATGGAACATTTCTGACCGATTGAGAATTCATGAGTTCGGAATAACTTATAAGCAATTAGTGGTTTAGTTTGCTGGTAACGCGTTACTCTTAGCAGGTAAGCTCATGCCTAGCCTGCCTTAAATACCATCAAATTTGTTACTGGTCTATCTGGTCTGGCGAAACTTCCGTGTAGGGAGTGAAGTCATCTACAAACCAGGAGTAACTGAAGCAAACGAGGTCCCAGACAGCAATCGCACAACTCGTAATCGGACTTACAACAGATTGGGGACAATCATTCACGCTAAGCGTACACTCCATTAGGCTCACGTGGAGGAGCTCCGTAAGAAAGCCCAATGCAACAGTATGGTGAATCCAGCCGAAGTGACGACAACACAGAAAATTCTCATCACGTACGATGATACAGACAGAGATTTCACACACTAGGCATAATCAAAACATTCACAGATTATCACGATTAACGGTCGTAAATTAGATGTTACTGTAACTGGCTGTCAAAACCGAACTCAAGAAGTAGGGAAACCGTTTTGAACGGATGAGTTGCTAACACCAAAGTGTGTCTTTCTTAATCCCTTTGCACAATAACAGCTGTACTTGGCTCACGGTGATGAGCTAGCATTCGGTCCCTTATAAAACTTGTGCAATAGTAGTCTCAGCCGCTGCCTCTTAAAATGTTCCAATGGTCACAATACCTCACCGGTGAGGCACCTGGTCGCATCATCTTTTAATCGACGTGGCTGACAGACGATTGTTTTGTCTCTCCCTGTGATGGCGAGTACCTGATCAGGCTACCAAATAAAGGTTTGCCATCCGTTATTTACGCCTATATGCGCAAAATATGCGGTCCTAAACTTTACCACGCGGGACTGGAACCGCCGTGCGTCAAAACGACAAAAATTAGTTCTCAGTTGTAAAAACGGCATTAGCCACGTAACCACGGAGTAGAACTCACTGTACCGGCAACAACGTGACTGTCATCTTTCCCTAAAAGGCACTGATGACAGGAACGACCAATCACAGTGCATATCCGCAGATTGGTTTATCATCAGAGTCGCGAACATTAAGTTCGTCACATGCCTGTGATTATAGTCAGTCTTCCAGTGAACCTATAGCGACTCTACACGCATAGAGCACAACCGAAAGACAGACCGAAAGTATGCTCGATGGCTGGCAAACAAAAAACCAGTTACGTGCGCAACGGTTATTTCAGTGTGAAATCCCACAAACATTACGATAAGAATCGGTTATACACTACAGAACAGAAAAAGGAACCGGCAAACAAGCTATAGTTGATGCCACAGAAAAACCGGTAAAAACCGCGGATGTCTGTCAAAATACTTATGCATCAATTCAATTCAGCAGCACCAAATAATCCTCAATCGACAACTGCAAAGAAGGACACTTTCCTACAATATACATCTTGCTTGCCACAAGCCCTTGTTGAGTCTGCGAGACACGATGGGCCAACAACACCTGATCCAAGCGAACAGACAAGATTGAAAACGATTTTTGAAGGGATAGTTTAACCGATAGGCGGTTCTGAACACGCAACAATGAGTAGTACAAGCCTGATCAGTTAGGAAAGAACGGTGTAATAAACTCTCACAGACATAAACAGAACGGTAGTGCTGACAACAACCGACAAGTGCAGGCGTGAGGTTGGTGCGTCACAAATAGATGGTCAATAAAAGGCGAAAGCTGAAGTAGATATCTTATGACTCATTCAGTGCCTTGGAACAAGGGTCAATTTAAGGTAGTTACATACAGGTGCCAAAAACTTTTTCGTGCAATTTCAGTGGGAACAAATCGGACGATTGTACGTCCGCTTTCGCGTGCAAAGGAGAATCATGATCAATGTGTTGTCATAAGAACGTAGATCAATCAGCGGAAGGACTGGGGACCGACAGGTGAAAGCGTAACGACCAGCTAGACGCTACGTGAACGAGAAAGTAGACAAAACGGCTTGGTGAAGTTTGCGGAGGGCTGTAAGAAACAAAACACTGACGGACGAGAAGTATTTAGAAAATCAATCGCAAGTGCACCAAACGTGTCCGTGCATCGGGATAGCCAAGGCAAAGTGGGAAATTCTAGTGAGGAACGAGGGAAGGGCCAAGTGTTAGGCCTCAGTTGCAACATTTGCTTGACGAGCTGGAAGCTGCTGGGGGATGTAACGGGTCTGTGACCGGAGACATGACAGCTGTGGGGGCATGATTACCGGTTGGCTGAGAGCTGACGATATCGTAGATTGCTGAAAGCAATTGAAAATAAGCAAAAACCCGTGCAGACGCTGAGATGCAAACAGCTGGATTAGCACCGGAAAAAACCACGGACATAGAGAACACTGTTTCGGTTTCGATTGGAACCCGTCAAGCGTGACAGTTCACGGAGGTGGTACGCCTAACTTAATTGCCTGAAACAACCGGATCGTTCATGAAGGATGAGCCAGTGTGGTTGCATTTTCGCAACAGACCCTGGGGATTTATCTTTTATGACCGTGGCAAACGACGCATGAAGCGAATCTACCGTTCAAACAAAGTATCAAAATGGTGTCTGCTGCCTCGTGACAATCAGCTGTTTACAAACTTGCAGTTGTAGAAGTTAGGCAGCAAGGCACACCAACAACAGAGACTAATATTATACATGTGGACGGAGTGAATGAGAATAAGTCAGCTAACCAAATGGTAATTGTTGACAGCGAAAACGGCCCTCCAACCGACTGCGATCAGAAGTTAACATATAAGTTTACCAACTGAGTTTTCTGCATACAATTCTCAACAATGCCTAGTTACCTTGAAGGTAGTACGGTTGGCTACTCAACGATAGTTTCGTGTTAGTTATGGTTATTCACCCGTTCATTACTATCATCAACATTCAGGCAAACTGTCTACCAATTGGGGGCTAGTGTGAACATAAACTTGGAAATGGGCAGCACTGCTATGCGAAAGTACAGTGAGAATTACTAACACAGTGAAGGATTTTTCTGGAAGTATACTGAACACTAGGTTAACTTAGACGCACGCAGTAACAGTTTTCAACTGGTGCATATCAGAAGGAATCACTGAACGTGTAGTTCGCCCTTGTACTAATAGTCGTGCATATTAGTCACCTAACAATAAGCAGCACCGAATCATAACCTTTAAGTGTTCACCTAAAACCACTTATGAACAGCGTTCACAATAGTAGCTGTCCTGTCAGGTCCAATAAACAACCAGGCGATCCACGATCCTTAATGAGATTCCAGTCATAGATTCCAGAACGGCTGAAGTTCGACTAGCGATGTAAACGTCAATAGCCTCGTTACAGAAAAAAGGACCGGAATTCAGCTCCAGGTCGAAGCAAGGACGAGATATACCACTCTGTTGAACAGTCCCAATCTGCGATCGAAATGGGAGCCATCTTGCTCTTTCACTTACCGAAATTGGTCAACTGAGGAGTTTATTTAGCGAGGGTAGCTGGAAAAAACTTCGGCACGCGCCAACCGCAGCGACGGTGAGATAAAATTGGTCAGAAAAGACTGAATTATTATGGAAAATCGGTGGACTCAAGTGCTATCCACTTTCTTTACTTTGATAGCCACGAAGTTCGTGGATAAAATTACTGTCCACTTGACCCGCTGAGAACCCTGATTGCAAGCTGACCTTTAAGTGCTGCATTGTCACCTGCGAAAGTTGATAGCGTAATTATGGTACTTCTCCTTCAGACGATCGACCAATACTTTCGCATCATAAGCAAAAGGGTACAAGGCCCACCACCGATCAGGAAGTGAATGCTAGGCTACTGAAGATAATAAACAGCGTGAAATTAGCGGAAGAAGTTAACTTGACCTTCACTTGTAGTGTTGATTAACAGCTCCAATCAGCGAACGAGATTAGGGTATTCTAGAGATTCCTGTTTTCGATGTGTGCCAGACGAATGCGCAGGTCGCAGCCAACGTAGGTGTGAACGACATTGGATTTGCAACAAGGGTTGCAGTTTTGAGCCTAAATACTAACGTACGGTTTACTGGCAACAGGGACTGGCGGGTTCGTAGCATGTTTGTTGACAAGAGCATGCCGACTAGCATTAACCTGGGCAGATGAATGCAGAATCTACAAAACGCAGCTTGAACCTACAGCCGTATCATTGACATTTGGCATAACTATTACTGTGACAGGTTAAAAGCACACTTACAGTAAGGGAAGGAGTTGAGGAACAGCGGTTGTTGAATGTGTCCACAAACGCATGAGAAACCAGTGATCATGAAAGAACACAGTGCGAGAGCAGTCAGTAAGTTAAAGCCCTTAATGACCAGTTCAGGCCTCAGCATCCTGTCAGTGTCCAGCCCAGATACGACCTTGTTGATGGCATACCGATTGACGTGTTGTGAAAACTTGAAACTGTCCACAATCTGATTGAGTCATGGGTCGATGCAATCTCAAGATACACGATTCTGCCTGGCTGCAAGCCAAGTAGGCATATCTGGGGAAATTGGGGTTTTAAGGTCAAGAGACCTTGATCACATGGGAACAAAGACAAACCTTTATTGGCGCGGTAAACCCAGAGCAAAGTGTGCATGCACATAATTCAAGCATTGTTGCCTGTGAGCGATTTTAAACCAAGCCCCAACGGTTTCTATTGCGGACCGTAAGTGCCCCGCTAGAACGAATACACTATGGATTGCCCACAAATGCTGGCTTGCGTACTGGAATAAGAACAATGACAGGTAAATCACTGAACACATTACATGATGCTAAGTGGTTGCGATTCAGTAAGCCTGTTGGGGCAAGCAGATGAGTACACACACGCTAACTGGCAGAAATCAGGCGGAAACAATGGAAGCACATCGTGCGATCAGAAAAGAACAAACCCAATTTCAGCACGAACAATAACAAAAACCGAAGTGGAGGATAACACCAGAATAAAGCGTTTAAAACTGACCCAACGGAGTTAATCATAACAAAAAGCAGTCCGACAAAATTACCTCTCAAAACCTCCACAAAAGCTTCATCTACATTGCTGGCATCCAATGCTGAGGTTTCCATGAAATACATTTTTTCTCGCTTCGCAAATTCTTTTGCCTCATCCGTAGGCACCATACGCAGGTGCCGTAGATCGCTCTTGTTGCCGACAAACATGACCACAATATCCTGATCTGAATGATCGCGCAGTTCGTGCAACCATTGGGTGGCATTCTCGTAGGTGACACGTTTGGCAATGTCATATACAAGCAGTGCACCAACGGCTCCGCGATAGTACCTGCACGATGAAGAGTTTAACAATAAACGTGTGAAAGATAGAACGTATTGATTCTCAAACGCTGAAAATTGCAAGTATCAAGGGGATGACTTCAAACGAACCTGAAGTTTGAACACGCTTTGTGAACAATCAGCAACGCAAATAACTGAGACGTCACAACAACAGAATATAGAATTGAGGGGGTTGAACATGGGTGTTTTAAAAAAAAGTGAACAGAAACAATCGGCATTGCTTAACCGAAGCAGACCAGGCATGAAAAGTGGGTGGTTTACATTCGCAAATGATTACCGTACCAGCAGGTGCGTGAAATTGGTTTTAAGTGATCATCGACTAGATAATCCTTGGTAAATACCGAAGACTAATTGAATGACTAAACGCTACTGTCCAAACAGGACAAATGGCTGAGTGGAAAAAAGAACAGTGCGGTTAGTAAGAATTTACCCTATTCGCCTAATTCGTTCAATCGACACATAGACATGGATAGTCATTATATCAGCATCACTGAAGCTGAAACGGAAGACGAGCGAAGACCGATCGACAGGTAAGCACGGTGGGTGGTAGAACAATCTCACTCCAACATACTTATTTGTTTGATAGCGGGTATTAGTGTAGATTTGAAACGTCACAATAAATCATTCACTATTTAGTGTACCTTCTAAATGAAAGATTACGGAGCAGCGAACGTGTCATAATTCGAACCATAACGTTTATTCCTTTTGAATCATATAGCCATTACAACCAAACGTTTACATCTGAGGTTTGGTCTGACCGCTTCAGCTCACCTTCATGGTTTTTGTGTGACACATAACGACCTATTGCGCAACCCTTAAGTGTTCAAGCGGAATTGGGGCTGGTTTCTCATATTGTTTCTAGTACCCGACACAGTTCCACCGAATTCGGCGTGTCGGCTGACAAAGACCAGAAACTTTCGCAGCAAGTTGAATTGTGCGAAACGAGCTGGTCAGTTAGGATTTCTCCTGGAGAGAACCAACCTGGGGAGGTTGTTTGAGACAGTATGCCAACGGGGATTCTGGAGTGAGCGGTGAAAATACGATGATACAGAACAACGGTGGTTGGGTCATCGTATGCGCTGCTATCTAATCAACTAGACTCCGCTATCCTTTATTAGGTGGCTTTTCACTAATTCATACCACGAGGTTATATTACGGACACCTTTGGCCGAACTGACCGTATCTTTTAAAGGCACGACGTTTTAGTCTTAATTAGGCATCAATATCTTTTCACAACATTGGTTGCCTACTGTGACCTGCCTGATTACTTGGCCCTACTTTTAACCGACTGAATACACGCACTTGGGAACTGCGTACGTTGCCGCACTTGAGATGGGCACTTTCGAAGGCCTATCGGCAAGCAAGATAACAGCACTCTGTAGAACTTATCAACAATGCAATATTTATCATAGGTACGTTCGACAATAAGGTAAGACTAGTCGGTTGGATGGACACATCAACCAATCTGTCAAACTCCCGATTATATTCTTCCCACTACTAAAAAACGAGCCCTTAAGCAGGTTGCTTTCAAATTAAGTTAGTTTAGTTGATTCCAAGCATATTCTAATACGGAAGTTAGTTGAACATCCCACACTTCAAATGGACTGAACTAAAAACCGAACCGAATGGATCCACGTTGTGTGTGGCAAAATGGAAATAGTCGAGTTGTTACACCACTGACCGCTGCATTGTATTATGCAAGATCGAATGTTGGCTAAATAATATCGGGCGGTTCAAACTTGGATAGCAGCCCTCGTGGAAACTGGGATAGAAATTGTAATGGTGCAGCCGGTAGTTAATGTGCGGTCACGAGCTCCACCACAGTATGCAATTAAAACAATTTTGTTAGCCGAAATTCTACCAATAAACTTACAGGTAAGGATCACCAAGCAAGTAATTTTACATTCAAAGTAACAAGTTGACTTCAATATATACCCGATACGTTAAACTGAAGTAAGATATTGGGAACAGCGCTCCTTCACCATCTTGAAGAGAACTCGCTTGGCCACAATTCACTGCTTTTAAACGTGTACTACTTGACAATCAGTGATATGGTGGATAACGCCCCTCTATCTCACAGCACGACAGATCGGTGCCCGACAGAACAATAGCGGTACAAGCGCGACACACCCAGTGACCCACTGATGGAAGAGCGCGCATCATGTACGGCGGAAGACAGAGCGATCAGAGTTACGGAAGGATTAATCCGTGGGGATAAACTAACCAAAACAAGACAACGGATAACCATCTATTGTGGTAGTAAGGAGGAAGCTGGCGAGTTGATCGCTGAAAGGGACCAAGTGTAACCATGGCAGTCTGCTTGTTAAACACTTTCAGCAATAACTCATTATGTGCATGCTTACTGCTGCTTCAAATTACACAATCAAAATTGAAACTTTTGGAGTTTCTCGCAAGTGCCAAACACATTACCCGAAAAACGTGACGAAATGCAGTCATACAATACACAACCTTCAGTACAGGGTTTAGGTAGCTACCACAGCCCAGTGGAGTGACAGTAAAATTTCATATATGGCATCTCTAGGATAACCGTAGGAAAGTTCGTCACTTTGCACACTAAAAGAGTGATATGAAATATCCTGAAAGTCGCCGGTTTTGCAGAGTGGTGCGTATAAACACGGAACTATGCTCTATAACAACCAACAATGGCAAGCTATACTGACTTTACGTATGGGAGCAGTCAAGTACCGATGAGGAATCACAGAGTAGCCCCCCTTTGACAAAATTACAGCATGTTTATTTTTATGTCTTTACCATCACCTTCGGGCTTGTGCATAAACCAATGGCTGATTGTCAGCCATTTTGGAAGAGTGTGTACCCGAAGCGAAAGACATCGAAGGATGAGTCTTAGGAATTGGGCGCCGTGAAGGTGCACTTTTCTCTATGTGATCTCGAAGAGTATGCAGAACGTTCCGAAGACGTTATCGCACATGCGAAGATGCCTAACACCGGTGAACACCTCCAATAGTAGAAGTGTTCAAGAAAGCCATGGGAATAAAGTAACATGAAATATCTCAGAAGGGTCATCTTTTTCGCAACAGTAAAAGCAAACTGACAACAGTTTTAGCATTAATGTATCAATTGTTGTTCGATGTGTTCATCATGCACACAGACAGCAACTTCAAAATATACATTAGCTTTGTGGATAACTGAGGTTTTACCACACTTTCATGGTTAGTGCAATCCTGAATTCACTTAGCCATATTCAAACATTCAGCATCAACGTGCCTACACGTTGCAAACAAACAAACGAGCTGCAAGTAAGAGTAAGGCGTCATCAGCGAGACAGCTTCCTTACGGTTTCCACTGTCCCGCGTCATTGAATGCATTCACTTTACGGACAACTCGGTCGAACAACGACAACATTCACGCCACTGAGCTCGATTAGCCGCCATCTCGCCTAGAGTCTCCAACCACCGACTCTGTGAGTCGCGAAGGCCCCAGTCCGGAAGATGAACACGACCCACAGTGGCCAACCCATTGGTGAACGACTTCATTTCCCTACGCCAGGTCATTATCTGACCACCTCGCACCTTACACCGGTCTCTTGCAGTGTCAGCGAGCAGTGCTCTGTGTGGACGTGACCTAACCATCTAAACCTGTGCAAACGTAAAGACTGGACAAAAGAACTCGTTTGGCAATCAATACCAAACACCCGCTTTCTCACCTCTTCGTTACTTACGCACTGGTGCCACCCGATACGAGCGATTAAACGCAGACATCGGTGGTCAAATACTTGAAGACGGTTCACGTCTTCTACCCTGAGCGGCCAGGTCTCGCTGCCGTAAAGTAA